>CABEEJ010002897.1:8698-33931 GCA_901482245.1 Timema douglasi
CCCCTGTAAACTTGATGCGCGTTTTGGTTCGAGTTGTACAGATAAATTCTTAGATTTTTTACCTCCTGACCGCCTCACTTTCCCCGGTTTAATGTGTGCAAAAATGGGATCCAATGACTCAGGAAGGGAAAGGTGAAGATTTTAATTTAATATCAAAGTGATTCATCACCCACTTCGATGGCTGCATGGTCTAATGCGCTACTTTCACAGTAGACTAGACTGCCAATTATTGGGAGATCGAGGTTTGAATCTCGATCGGGTGTACTGAGAGTGAGTTTTCAAAAATAGTTTTACACTCTCCTTCCACTCAAACGTGGGTACACTTCCTATATAATCTCCCTTATCTCTTAAACCATTGTCGAGCTTAATACATAAACGTGTAGCCCTAACGGGTGGTAAGATGCGCTGCTAAAAAAAAAGAGTAATTCATCATCAAAGCGACCCAAAAGTCATAAAACCACAAAATTTATAATGATGTATCTTTTACAAAAGATATTTTCTTAATATTAAATATAATATGTTCTTGGGGTGCACCTTTATCACCAGAATAAATACATGTTTGATCCCTCATAAATTTGTTTACATTAATAATTAATAACGACATTTAAATTTGACAAGAATAAAACAAATGAAAACTATTACATGTTCTGGTTGCGCCTTTGGCAAATGATATTTACTCAGATTTGAAAAAGAAATAGTTGCCAACCCTATTACTGATCTGATGCTATTTTATAGTTTGAAAACAAATAAAGAATATTATAAAATTTCCTCGCGGAGCCACAAAGGCTTCACGAACAAAGTTGAGAAAACTCTGTCCTAGACGACCACCTAGTTGCGCATAATAGCCTTGTTCCCATACACATAAATTTGGTAGTGGTCTTTCTGAAGGTTATTGACTAACGGGGGGCATATAATAGGTTTATGCGTAGCATTCCACACATATTTATTTTGTTTGATAGAATATCAACGTTAGAAAACAGCCGTCCATCATTCGTCGCCATACCGCAAAACAGTTTCTAACACCTGACCGTTAGCTGGCCATTACTAAAAGGGCTGGGCAACATTTGATGGTTGTTAAAACCCTGTCTTATCCTCCTTTTTACGGTTCACTTTCCCTTGTTTTCTAACAGTTTTAACGGCTACCTTCGACCGTAATGGTTCCTGTTATTCCTCTTTCCTTTAGAGTTCGTTTTCATCTTTTTTTTCCCATTCTCTGCAGTGAGTTGTGCAGGTTGGTAAACTTTCTAAAGTTAAATCTGCGTGCTTGTTTTGTTTTTAGAACGTCGGCCAAACAGATTGTGTGTGTGTGTGTGTGTGTGTTTGTATGTTGTTGAACTGAAAAATGCTTTTCAAACAAAATCCCACATTTTTTTTTCTGTATTTATCTAAGGTGGGTTTTTGATAGTCAGCTTGTTTTATCATCTACAAAAAACTACTTATATCTTTGCATAAACACTTTATTCTGAACACCCCATTCATCTCTTTCTTTTCCTCTTATCTTTCCGACTTTGACAATTTCTTCTTTCTATTTATTTGCATTTCAGTTATCTTGTGAAACTTTTTGTTTTGGACAATATTTTTTTCTTTCTCTCAACCCCTGTATCTCGAGGTCCGTGAAGTTGGCAGCACCACTAACGGCACAAATTCTGAAACATATGCCAATATTTAGTGCTGAATTTGTGCCACAAGAATATCCTATCCCCATAATTTGTGCCGCCATAGTTTTTTGTGAAAACTTCGAAAAACTGTGGGTGCTGCCAACTTCACGTAGCAGCCAGCACCCATAACGGCACAAATTCTGAAACCTATGCCAATATTTAGTGCTGAATTTGTGCCACAAGAATATCCTATTCCCATAATTTGTGCCGGCATAGTTTTTGTGAAAACACCTAAAAACAGTGGGTGCTGCTACTTCACGGACCTTGTATCTCGGACTAGAGCTGAAACCATTTTACCAACCGGGCTAAAACTTGGTATCTAAGGTTGCCATAGGATTTCCCAAAGGAAGTTTTTTGAAATTAGATATCCATACCCTAAAATTAAGGGTAGATTACTGAAAAAAAATAAAGAGATAAAATTGATTTTCTTAAAATTCGTTTGAACAATTTTGATTACATTTTGTATCCAGACATAGTTTAACATTACAAACAAAATATAAAATTTCCAGTTCCTATGAAAATGCAATACTGGTCATTTTATTTATTCTATAAAAAATACCTTCTAGGAGCATTCTAATACAGCACACCAATTATTATTCAAGATTTTTTTTTTTACAATTCTTACAACAATTTATTTTATGGTTATAATGAATTAAATATAATATTGTTTTATTCCTATTAGATGATATCCTAAAAAATGGTTGAATATTTGTCATAGATATCCCGGAATTTTGAACAGGGAGGTGACCTGGTGGTCTATCGGACCTCTGTGCTAGGGGGAGGGGTGGAGAGGGGGTCCGGGGTTTAATCCTCGGTTCCGGCACAGATTTATCTGATTGCCAAACCCTTCCTTCACCTCTGACAATACTTGTATTAATCACAACTTGTGAATGTGGGGAATTTCAGGCCTCCACCGTGGTTCGGATCCCACGTTAAACTGTAGGTCTTCCATTTCAATCTCACAATTACCCTACCATTACACATTGGCGTAAGTGCGTATAACCCGAATGGGTAGTAAGACGTGGTGCTAATAATAATAATAATAATAATAATTTAAACAGGGCTTTAATTTTATTTAAAACGTTTATGTCAAATCTCATTTTGCTAGTAACTAATATCTAATAACTGTTTAAGAAGCCATGTGTCGATAATTTAACTAAACACATATCCTGAAGCATTATTTTATTTAGTTTGGTAAAATAATTTTCTTTTCGATTAACATAAATAAAAATACTGATCTTAAGCTCATATTCTTTCCTTTCCATCTTAACGACGTTGCCTACTTGATGATTTTGAAGCTATTTTACCTATTTTGCGAAGCGGGTTGCATCTTTACTTGACGCAACTAAGCAGTCTTAAGATCGATCACACTTGGACACTAATTTACGAAACAGAAACACAGGGAAGAAAATTAGCAGCTAACCCTGCGATGCTTCTCGTTTATTTACTGACTAGACCCTTCCCCCTCCCCCCAACACCCCGCATTATTATTATCAACACACATATTGAAGAATCATTATATACTCTACCATAAAATATGAGTGACTATCGACATTTTTATGTGGAATAAATTAAATTTTCAAAATAAAATATAGCCTATATTACTCGCTGATAATGTAGCTTTATATTGGTGAAAGAATTTTTAAAATCGGTCCAGTAGTTTTTGAGTTTATCCATTACAAATAAAAAATCAAATCTTTCCTCTTTATAATATTAGTGTAGATAACACTTCCCCCCTTCCTCTGACGAGTTTACACAGTCACTATATTAACTACACCTTGAAAATGTTGACTTGCTTTTTAAAATTACCTTTTTATTGTTTCGTTTTCTAGGTAGATATGTGCTACCACATACTTTTCTAATCTACCTCCTGGCAGGAAGACTCCTACAGGACATTTTCATGACCAAGCACAATAGGATAAGTTGTTTATTAAAAAAATACGTTAAAAAAAGCTACTACAAGATAAACGTATTAATATTGTGATAATGTGGCTTTTTTTTAGGATTATTTAAGAATTTATTGTTTCTGTTTCAAATTTATATCTTTTAAACCCCGCTGAATAAAACGAAAATTCGTTAACATTGTTAATCATATCTGAATCTGAAGACGTCATAGGCAACAAAAAACAAAACATTTAATTTAGGTGCCACACGGATTTCTGTTTGACCTTGAACCCATTGCTTTGGTCCAAAAAACTTCATAGAACTATTTGTCTATTTTTTTTATATGTAATTCCACCCCTCTTTCTTGCTACGTATACATTAAAAAAAATTCACCCCTCTTTCTTGCTATGTTTACATTAAAATTTAGTTTTTAATAATTCCACCCCTCTTTCTTGCTATGTATGCATTTTTTTAAATATATTTTTTAATAATTCCAACCCTCTTTATTTCTACGTCCACAGTTCCACCACTTTTTCTTGCTAAGCACACATTAATTTTTTTAAATAATTCCACCCTTCTTTCTTGCTACGTATACATTAAAAAAAAATAGTTCCACCCCTCTTTCTTGCTAAGTACACATTACAAAAAATAGTTCCACCCTTCTTTATTGCTACGTATACATTATTTAAAAAAATAATTCCCCCCTCTTTCTTGCTATATACACATTTTTTTAATATATATATATTTTTTGTCTCTGACTATGGTTTGGTCCTATACCCTCGTGCGTGATTGACGGTACGGTGGGCAGAAGGGTTATTTGTTTCAAGAGTGGTGTGGGTGATGAAAATGTGAGTGACAGAACTCAGTCCCGGTGTAGAAGGCGTGAAACTATGTGTGTGTGTGTGTGTGTGTGTGTTTGGAGAGAGTGGCAGCAGTGAGTGTAGCCCTCTTCCCCTTCGCACCACCAAACCCCCTCCCCCCTCCTATGCAGCACTCTTTACTATCAAACCATCCTCTCTAAAGCCCCGGTTAAAAGTCGGTGCGCAAACAAAAACCGGGCATTCAGTTTATAGCCAGCTTTGTCAATCAATACTCATTCTAGATTTATATTTATTTTTTATTTTATTTAACTTTTTAGCGCAGTGCCTTACAAAAACAATATATATATATATATATATATTTATTATACCGTATGTGGATATATATATACATATATATTTATTATACCGTATGTGGATATTTATATTTATTATACCGTATGTGGATATATACATATATATATTTATTATACCGTATGTGGATATATACATATATATATTTATTTTATCGTATGTGGATATATATATATACTTTATATATTTGTGACAATATTTTCTAAATATTTATAAAGGTTCCACTTGAAAGTGTTGGTATCCACTTGGTGACATTTTTAATTTATAGTAAAAACCACTATAGTAAATATAAATGTATGTACGTAGCTTATGAAAATATTTCCAATTTTAACAACAAATACAAACATATTATGTATTACCTCTTTACCCTTAACGTACGGTTAAAATATACTTAAAGACATAACTGTGAAGTTATGTGTCACAATGGGAGGAAAATATTATTAACTATTATTATTATTATTTAACACTTTTTGTTTTAATATCTTCAATTATAATATTTCTTGTAAATTTGCCTTTGTCCCTTCTTGGGCTTCTAATCCAAAATGGTTTTCTCTAAATATCTATTGCAAGGTGAGATCTAATGACTGTTTTAACCATAGCTCAGGTTCTATATTTGTTAAATTCGACTTCTATCACGAGAGAAGAGAGAGAATCAGAGAAATACTTAAAGAACTCACTTAACACTGATTTATTCAGCAATGTCCTACCTCTAATATTTAAAATTGAACTATTGTTTGGGTTTTTTTTGTTCGTATAATCGATTTCAATACTGTGTGATATTCACTACTTCTCTGTACTAATGTAGTTATTATTATTTTTATCACTATTATTATTAGCACCACGTCTTACTACCCGTTCGGGAAATACGCACTTACGCTAATGTGTAATGGTAGGGTGATTGTGAGATGAAATGGAGGACCTACAGTTTAACGTGGGATCCGAACCACGAGTGGAGGCCTGTTATTCCCCACATTCACAAGATGTCTTGTCAGAGGTGAAGTTTTTCTTATCCTTTAATAACTAGTGAAAGGGATTTCAATAGGTCACTATGAAAGGGGCGTCTTAAGTTGGTTTGGGCATGTTGATGGGATGATTGTGAATCAAGTGACAAAGTAAATATATGAAGGTAGAGTGTGTGGATTAAAAATAAGACATGGCTAAATATTGTAGACGATTGTGTGAAGTAGATAAATATAGTTTTAGGAACAAAAGAGCATGTATGACGGTTTATGGATGTTGTTGAAGTGTAGGTAGTATTCAAGGATAGGGAAGTGTGGAGAAATTTAGTAAAGATGAGTTAGGTATGAAGTTGTTTTTTGTATTATATATACAGTTTCTTGCCTACTCCGTAAGGGTACGACGTGATTAGGTATGTAGGAGTATGTTTGAATGTGGTGAATGTGTTTCATTGCTTTGCTATGATTGTTTTATTTTCTCCTACCCGCCTCTGTGGCGTAGTTAGCTAACGCGCTTGTCGTGTTAAGCTCGACTGCTGAGGACGGGGAGATCGAGGTTCGAATCTCGGTTCGGGTGAACTGGGGGTGGTTTTTCCTAAATGGTTTTCCACTCTCCCTCCACGCAAATGTGGGCTCACTTCCTGTAAATTCAACCTTCACAATTCCTAATCCATTAGCGTAATTAGTACTTAAAGCGTATAACCCGAACGGGTAGTAAGACGTGGTACTAAATATTATATTATTTTCTAATGTAGTTATGTTTTTATGTGAGTTATTTGTCCACTTTTCAGAGCTGGAATATTATAGATCTTGTGATTATTGGCCAGCACTATAATAAAGGAAAGTCAGATTAATACTTTTTATTATTAATAATATTATAATTTACATAAAGTTCAAATCGTTTATTTTATAAACCTATAACGGTTCTTTCTATATTTTAAAAATACAAAAGGTATTTGAGGTGAAATTTTTTAAATAATTAATTCCCATTTGTGATATAACAAATAAAGGATCTAGACTTTTTTTTATGTTTCTTAATATTAAGATTTAGTATTTGACAATTATTCAGCCCAATTTGTTTTAATTCTCTACCTTAAATTGGATGTATTCTTTAATCTGTAAGGTTGAAAAAAATAAACCATGGCTTCGTAAAAAATAAAGTTAATATTACCTCAACTCCAAACCATATATTCATGGAAAACCTATTTTTTATTTAAAATTACTTAATTTGCTTTTTCTTCAAGCTGTGTATAGCCTCCAAGTACATCTTTATTAAATTATTCGTTCTCCTCTTTCTTCATTTTCTTATTGTCCTACGCTAGAAATTCCAGCTCATAGTGATGACATCTTCCTTCTACTACACCGTGGCGATAAAATAACACAAATTATTTACGTTTCCCTTTAACAAATAAGAAACCGGTTACAATAACACAACTGTGCCTGGAGTGTACCTAATTTCACACGTGGCTTCTGTTGTAGATAGTTTGAGAATAACTTAATTTTGTGACAAAGCAATCCAAATATTTTTTTAAAATTATTTTTCTTCGCACCTTTTCTTACTACCCGTTGGAATTATACGCCTTGTGAACTAATTAGGGTAATGGTTTTAGAAATGGGAAAGGTTATATTTATAAGAAGTGCACCCACATTTTATTAGAGGGAGAATGATTTAAAAAAAACACTGTATTCATCTGACTGAGACTAGAACCTCGATTTCTCCATCATTGACAGTTTAGTCTACTGTGAGAATAGCGCGTTAGACCATTTAGCCATTGAAGTGGGTCAAATAAATGTGTTGATTGTTGTATTTACAGCTGCTTGAACCATATTTTTAAATAACAATTCACTTCTCAACCTGTGAAGAATTTTTGAACATCCAAAACGTGTTTCAATTTTCCGGTAAGGTGCCTCCTTAAGCTGGGATGTAAGGTTATGCAAAAAAAAAAGGCCTGTATTTTTTTAGTTTTTATAGAAAAACATTTTTTTGACCAACAATAACTAAGATATTGCTCCAGTACAAATATAGAATTTAATTTTCTTCGCATGATGATATCAACAATTGTTGAATATTCGTCAAGAGCATTGTGGCATTATCTAACAAATTTTTTAAATGAATATAAAAAGTTGTCATTAGATTCCAAAACAGCTTTGACAAATATTCAAGAAATGTTGGGGTTACCATGTAAAGAAAATCAAATTATATATTTGTACTGATGCAGTATTATATTTATTTTGACCAGAAAATATTTTACCATAAAAACTGCAAAAACACTGGATTTTCCTTGCGTCCGCCTACATACCACCTTAAGGAAACATTTTTAAAAATATAAATCTAGATTTATGTTCATATGTCACTTTACCTATTCCATGCCCCTTTAATAGACCTGTGCCTCATTTTCCCCTTAAAGCGTGGATAAAAATTGTATCGCACAATTTTTGCCAAGTGTATAAAATCTTTACATTTTACGAGTTAAGGTGTCAAACTTACCATTTGATGATTTTTGCGTACCATTATTAAGGTAAACTAATTAATATATGGGGCTGAAATTTAGAACATCTAGACATACATAAATTAGATGTACACGATGAAATATTTATAATATGTTAAAGACAAACAATATTATTAATGTACAGGTATTTTAAAAGTAAAGCTACATCTTTTTTAATCATATATAAATATTATTCTTTTTATTCCCCGATAAATTGGTTCTATCACATTTTGTAGTACATATTGTAGTTATCTAGAATTAGTTTGGTATTTAGTCGAACTCTACTAGTTAGTTTTATTAATGGAACCGAATCGATCTTTAAAAAAATATAGATGAGGTGTATATTTAATTAAATTTCTTGTTTTGACTGTATCTTACCGACAGACTTAGTAGTAACTCAATATAATATTTCCCATGTAAATGTATTTAGGAACTACGTCTTATTTGGTAGGTTTAAAAGATATCTTTAAAACCAAAACCATCAGTTACTATATAAGTAGATATTGACATTCTTTGTCTCTAAAAAATCTTTAATCTTGAAGTGGTTTGTTTGTAGTTTTTTTAATCTTCTGCAACTCAGGTTATTTGGTTTAGGCCTACTCCCAAAAGTAGTCTGAAGGAATCTTCCTATCATGATGCAGATTAAAAAAGTCACGAACGTTGATGTTTATCTAGAATAAGAAACAATAAAATGGCAGTTTGCACATGCAAATAAATTTTACCCATAATTAGATAGTGGAATGAGTGTTTATACTCGTAAGATGAAGAGGGAAAGTGTTACCGTCAGTTAAACAAGAATAGGCTTCACAGAGTGAACTGCTAATTTTCTTCCCTCAGTTTCCATTTCATACAATGCCGTCTAAGTGTAATAGTGCTTAGAGCTACTAAGTGCGACAAGCTTAGATGCAAACCACTTCACAAAATTGCTTTGAAATCATCAAGTAGGTAACGTTGTTAATAAGACGTTTGATTTATTTAATCACCTTCTGACGGAAAACTGAGGATTTTTTTTTTGTCCCGTGTCTTACTACCCGTTTGGGTTGTATACATAATATGTACTAATTACGCTATTGTGGAAGGTGTGTAGAAATACATTTAGTAATAACCACTGTCAATACACCGAAAAGGAATTTACAGCAGTCCATTCTATTACGAGAGTAACACCTCAGACCATGAGACCACCGAGTGGGTCGGAGAAAATTCACCCTCATACCACCACCCTCTCAGGAGATGGGTGTCCCTCTACTTCCACCTCTCTCTCCCCCCCCCCCTCCTCCACCTGGTGTACCGGTAAAGAAACCTAAGCCCGTCACGTAGCCTAACTGGCGCTCCGTGCGTCAGATCTGTTCAGCGATGCAGCAGTGGCGCCGCCACGCGGGCCCATTCCACGCGATGCTGACATAAGGCCCAGGCATAGCTTACGGCGGTGTAGGAATCGCGTCGACGTCGGACGTGACTTCATGACTGTTTTCACTCCGCGTCGTAAAAAAAAGAAAAGAAAGAAAGAAACACGGTTGCATTTATAGTGGAAGAAAGAAAATAACATAACATATACCCGTAAATAGCTTGGAAGGGAAAAAAATGTTGAGCCGTAGAAGTAAAGTCCGCAAACTGAAAGAAACATTATATGGTTAGACTATTTTTTTTATTTAAAAAAAATTGGGTAGGGCAATGTTAAGAATACTAACATTTTGGCCATATAAATAAAACAAGGGTAAAGCTATAAAAAAATGTGGTGAATAAAAAGAATTGTAATAAAAAAATAGGGGAATAGGGGAGAATGTGGGGAAACTTTGAAAAGTTTATGAAGTGAAATGTTTGCAAGGCAGGCAAAAAGTTTTCGCCTTGTAATAGGCTCATTATTAAGCGTTGGGGAGTTATTAGGCCTAACCATTTTCAGGGTGTCCTGTAATCCAGAAAATTTAGGAAACCTGAAAATGTTAGAGAGTTAGCTAAAGCTGTGAGAAATAAGATGGTGATAAACTATTATAATGAAGTTATTAGGGTTCCATAAAAAAAAGAGGGTACATCACAGTCTTACAAACTTTCTTATATTGTGTATTAAATCTTCAATTTTTTTTCCAATAATAAGTTATTTGGAAACTACCGTTAACTTATTTACATTTGTAAAAACTAAAATATATTCTTATCTATTAGAAAAACTATTTCCAGGTACCCACTTTGAATTCATTATTATTTTTTTTTCAAAATATTTCATATTTGATCATATCTAAAGCTGACAGTAGGTACTCTTAGAAAAACCAAACTATTATTTATTATCATGCAACATAGTCTCCAATAAACAATTTCAAAAAAAAAATCGTTTGAGCTAATTTTTTTTTAAATTACAATTTTTTCATAAACTTTTTATTATTATTAGCACCGCGTCTTACTACCCGTTCGGGTTATACGCATTCATAAACTTGTATTAAATGATGATCCATACAATTATTTTTAATGTAATAACTTAACAGATATCAATTATTAATCAAATCGTTAGAGTAATTTATTAAAAGCTTGGTCGGTCTAGCTCGCTTGTGGGCTGACACCTTGGAGTTCTATTAAATTACTAAATGACCCTTAAATTACTTTTACCCAAATAACAAGTATATAGTTTTGTTTGTTGTGTCAAAGATTCCCCAGATATACATTTTAAGCAAAATAGTCCAAGCATTTTTTTTAAATTATTTAGAATTTTTGAAAATCACTCATTAGTTAGAAGAATGGAAGAAAGGTGGAAAGATAGAGGAAGATGGAAGCATTTCACTAAACTAACTCGGCCACAGGCTGGAAACAGTTGTTTATGATGATGATGATGACGATGATAGTAACTTATTAGTTAACTACTCATTAACAAGAGTTACCAAAAATAGAAGAATCCACTCTTTTGGATTCGGGCATACATAAAATTTGAAGATTCATCCTAATCTTAAGGTCGAATATTCTCTTTATAGAGAAAGTAAATACAAATATGTAATACTTTGTTTTCGCGTTATTGGCATCTTACTACCCATCCAGCCTATCCACATATTTAAGCTTATCGCCCACTAAGATGCGCCACCAAGAAGAAATTTCCGTTGTCTGCTTCTTAGGAAATAAAATGGTGTAACGCCTACTACAGCGGAACCGCCTTGTAGAATTTCCGTGCCGGAACGTTCGGAGACAACCCGGACCGCATTCCACTTTATTAAACCAAGCATAAGATATTGTAACTAAAAACAGAAATAATTTTTACATTCTTTATAGACCGAGTTCTATTACAAAACAAGTTTGTATTTTTATTTTTTACTTGCATAGGTTTTCACCTATTTTCATAAAATTAAGTTGGCTATTAATTACGAAGAAAAAAGTTTTAAGTGAGCCAACAAAGAAGAAGAATGTTTGTTGTTCAACAAGTTGTTGTTTATATTATTGTTTATCTTTTACGTAATGTTGGAAACAATGACTACAGCGTCACACGCGCAAGGGCTGTGAAAGAAATGTCTAGTTTTACAAGTGCTGACACAGTGACTGACAATCACTGGTATAATTCAATGCTCTTTTAAAATCAAGGTCACTGTGATCACAGATATCGTAAAATCACTGTTTCGCCCATCCCTACATTTCTTAGTGGTTAGCATGAGAACAAAGTTCGGAAGCTCCCGAACATTTATTTCCGGTGGTAGGTGGTTACACGGTCCGCACCGAGCAATGCTCTCTAGAAGATTCGTCCCCGCCGGTGCGATGCGGTGCGGTCCGGACTCGTTTAGCCACTTGCATTTAAAAAAATGGATAGCATTCCACTGGAATAATGCGGCGCGGTGCGGTTCCGTGTAGCCGGTCCTTGAAACGCTTATTTCCTAATTACGCTAATGGGTTAGGGATTAGGAAGGTTGAATTTAGAGGAAGTGAAACCGAATTTGCGTGGAAGGGGAGTGGAAACTCGTTTAGGTAAAACCGTCCCCAGTTCACCCGAGCGAGATTCGAACCTTGATCTCCCCGTCTTAGGCAATCTAGTCCAACATGAAATTAGCGCGTTAGATCACGCGACCACTGAGGTGGGTTATTCTTACTGTTGATTTTGATAAGTAAGATACTTATTAGATTGGTGTAGAGTTTTATATTGTTACCAGCGAGGTTGAAAAACATGCTTTCATTAGGTTTTTACTAGTAGATTTAATTAATTAAAAATAAAGTAGGAAAGTGATAAAAAAAAAGGTAAATATTTACTATAACATTTTGACCAACTTCAAAAACCTTAGCTAAAATAATCATTACTTCTCAAACAAAATACTATTATATGCAAATGAATTCGGCCATTTAAGCTGAGTTTAAGGTACTCTACACAACTTAATATAAAATCTATTAGAGTGTATTAGATTCTCAGAATAAATGACGAAGAGATGGTATTATTAGTTTAAAGAATATTCCAACATATATAACCTATCTCATCCCAAGTACCACGATAGTTTGGTGAATGTTACACACGGCGCGGCGGCTCGGCCTTATTTGGCGACCAGCTTTACACCAATGGAGTAGGAATGAGTAAGGTAGAACTTAAATAATGTGTACTTAACACTTACATGGAGATATAGTGAAGAAATACTTAATAAAATCACCTTAGTATATCCAAATATAATTCTAAGCTCAAACATTCACGTCAACATAAAAGCAGACTAGACAAGACTGACTCCTTAGTCCACGTAACCATTGATACAGATCATTGTTAAGAAAAAGCATGCATGAAAGTATGTTATTTGATAAACGTATTACTTTTTTTTTTAATTCCCCTCCGAAAGAAGTTGTACTACGGATTTTTATCGCTCATAAAATATACGTCGACCTTGTCCGGGTTTGAACCCAGGAATATCGAGTCCTGAGGTGAGCACTTAACCCCCCCAAGTCCACCGAGTTCGACCTTCCTTAAACTATTTCGTGGAAATGGCTCCAATTTAACACCCAAACTCCATCAACGTACAGCTTTCGTGTTTGTTGTTATACCTTCAGAAATTCTGTAGAAACCTCAAGGTGTGTTTATACTAACATAAGTTTCAGTTCTCTTATTTGGGATTTGACGATATTTTGCGTGTTGCTTTTGCAACTACTCCTCACAGTGTCAAACTTTGACTTCCATCATGTTTACGATAGTGGAAACACAATGGTGGTTTGCGGATGAATAAATATTAGTTGTTAGACGATATGTTTCTGAACTCTATCGTAGGCCTACCAGTAATTTTCTTATTGGCACCGACGAAGTTTAAATATGGTATTGATTATTTACTTAATTAATATACGAATTAGAAAGTCATACCATAACTCAGAGAGACACCACTAAAACTTTGTCATAATAAACTTATAATTAAAAGGTATTAGAATGGGCGTATTACAGTTTAGCCATGTATGATTGTTATGACCTGCGTTTAAAATGTTAGCGTTAATCCTTTCAAATTTACAGTTATGCCGCGAGTTCCTACTTGGGGATTGTAAACAAGTCGTACTTGTGTACTAATTCGACTCCGGCTGTTTCGTCGTTCCATTTATGATGGTTGTCAGTGTTTTCGTAAGTGATGGATAGTAGGAAAAAGTGTTAAGATGATCTAACCTAACCTAGCCTAGTCTAACTTAGCCTAACCCAACCTAACCTAACTTAACCTAACATAACCTAAACAAGCTTGAACTAACATAAGGCGAAAAAATCGGTGGGCTGAATTTATATCTACCCGTATATCTATAGTCCTCCTGGTCAGTGAACGTGGCCCAGATAAGCTATGAAGATAATATTGTTTGTCAGTGAACGTGGCCCAGATAAGCTATGACGATAATCTTGTTTGTCAGTGAACGTGGCCCAGAGAATATATGACGATAATCTTGTTTGTCAGTGAACGTGGCCCAGAGAAGATATGACGATAATCTTGTTTGTCAGGGAACGTGGCCCAGAGAAGCTATGACGATAATTCTCCTGTCTGGTGAACGGGGCTCTTTCATTCAAAATAGCTCCTCATTTGTCCTCACGAGGCTTAGTTGATTCCGTTTCAGACCCACCGCTTAACGGGAAATCTGGAAGCACCCAGGATCGAATCAGTGACCTCTGGATGCTTGCGCCAATATAGTGTTTACATTTCTTGAGACCGGAAATGGAGGAGTTCTGTGCCTTTATAAAGTTGGTATCTGAGGGAAAGGTAAGTAAGATCTCAACTCTAAACAGAGGAAGTACTCACCCCAGTTTACCATTATTCTTCAACACCTCTTCCTTTGTTTTATCAGCCGGTGTGTCGGGTCTTGGGGGTTATTATATCAAATGTGATGGATTGGATCCATTCAAGTACATTACGCCTTCTTCTTTCTAAGGCGTACAAGCGTTGAGTTTGGAGCTAATATTTCCAAGTTGGTTCAGAGAAACAACTTTCGAAGTACATTTTTACTATTTTTTTTTCTTTTTCTCAGCAATGTTAATTACCAATGACAGGCGGCAGGAAAAGATGGGACTCTCCCACATCATTAGAATTTTCCATTTATTACAATGAACAAATAAAAAGGTCATTTACACTTCAATAACTCGGAGAAATTTCTTTCAACTTTACAAACATTAATAAATAATAATAATACTTAGCATCATATCTTACTCCCCGTTCGGGTTATACGCCTAAGTACTAATTACGCTAATGGATTAGGAATTGGGAAAGTTGAATGTAGATGAAGTGAACCCGCATTTTCGTGTAGGGAGAATGTAAAACCATTTAGGTTCCCACCCCCCAGTTTACCCGACCGAGATTTGAACCTCGATCTACCCGTCCTCGGCAGTCTAGCTCAACATGAAACAAGCGCGTTAGCCAACTACGCTATCGAGGTGGGTTAGTTTTAGTAGTATTAGAAATGGTTTTACTATTTTATTGTTTATCTTTGCATTTTTGTTATCACCACGTCTTACTATCCATTTGCGTTATACGCCTATGTACTAGTTACACTAATGGGTTAAGAACTAGGAAGGCTTAGTTGAGAGGAAATACACCTGCACTCGCGTGGAGAGATAGTGGAAACCCATTTAGGGAAAACCACCCTCACTGCACTCGTTTGGGATTGAACCCTGATCTAAGCGTATTCGGCAGTCTCGTCTAACACGATAGACACGTTAGACCACGCGCCCATCGAAGCGGGTTTCTCTATTAAATTATCTTAAACTCGAATGGTTTTTGGTTGTTTTTGTAAGAATGCGCGTAGAAACATTTCTAAAGGTCTAAAGGTTTTTTTTTTAAATTTTTTTTTAATGAAACCACTCGAAGGAAGAAAAGAGTTTTCTTTTATCTTAATCAATGTTTTGCAGAGGTAGCTATGTCGATGAAAATTGTAAATGTTGTGTGAATTGAAAAGTATAACATGGAAAGGGTCAGGAAAAGGTCGACAAGAAGCTTAAAAGGGATAACTACAGTAGCCCCATGGCTTCTTTGGTGCTGACAGTCAACATTCAGGTGAATACCTAAATGTTGACTGTCAGAAATGACAGCTGCTAAACACATGTTTTTGCAGATCATATGGTTCGGCGTAGGGATACATAATTTAGGTCTGGTAACTTTTCAAAGCCGTCAGCTGTGAGCTGTCAGTCGGCACCAAAGAAGCCATGGGGCTACTGTAGTCATTGCCAAGCTGCTATAGCAAAGGTAGGAACTGCGAAGAGGAGCGCTCAAGTTCCGAGATTTGGAGCTGGAGATGGCGTTTCAAGACCTATTGTCTTTAGATGCCACCCACACAGTTCACTTTGATCCTATCAGGTAGGCAACATTGTTCATAGTACGTAAGTCTGCAAGTTCCTTTCTTCGGCCTCTCATAAGGTTCTAACTGTATCAGTCACAAGAACCGACAGGTTTGGCACGCGCGCAAAACACATGGATTTTTGCAAAATCTATTAAAAATACTGGAATAATTGTTAGTTTGGGACATTTAACTGATATCTTAAAATAGTAGGTCTTTGAGTGGAAGAAATAGTGAACTTAATAATTAAGCACGCTGATTAAAAGATGTCTTTTTACCCCACAAAAAGGATTGTGAGGCGGCATAAATTGCAAGACTTCACAGTAGTTTAAGGAAAAGTTAAATTTTATTAATATCTTTTTCGACCTTGGTGCTCTTGGGATGAAGTGCTCACCTCAGGAACCTACAGTAGCCCCATGGCTTCTTTGGTGCTGAGTGACAGCTCACAGCTGACAGCTGATGACTTTGAAAAGCTACCAGACCAAATTATGTATCCCTACGCCGAACCAAATGATCTGCAAAAACATGTGTTTAGCAGCTGTCACTTCTGACAGTCAAAATGTAGGTGTATACCTAAATGTTGACTGTCAGAAGTCAGCTGTGAGCTGTCAGTCAGCACCAAAGAAGCCATGGGGCTACTGAATGTTTATGGGTTCAAACCCAGCCAGGGTTGACAAATTTTTCTTGAGTGATAAAAATCCTTAGCACAACTTCCTTCCTAGGGAAAGTAAAGCCATCGGTTCCATGTCGACTGTGGCATGTAAAAGAAACCTGGATTGTGTATTATAATACTTTTCCTGGTAATATTTGTAGGCCCTTTCACTCTCGCTCATAGAATTTAAGGTGTGCTGATACAATCAATAGTTTCAAAATGTGCACGTTAAATACCTCAAAATAAATTAAAATTAATCTTTTCTCCGGGGAATTTGGGTAGTAAATAAGTAATGGCAACGCTGACAGACCACGTTTGATAACAATTTGTTTGGGACATTATTTATTTATTATATGACATTATTTTAGTACGTTCTTGAGCTTAATCCTCTGATAATAATTCTTGTCATAATTTTCATTGATACATTCATAATTATCTTGTGGACTAGAGGCTCACATTAAAAAGCGATGCAGTGCACTCAGTTTTCTATTTGACAAATTGTCCGCGCATTCGAGCCATTTAGTCTTCAAACACAGCGGTATCATTTTGAGAATGTCACTCAACGTAAGTGAAACGTTACCGTCACGTAACAATATGTAAACACAGCCATGTCCCTCCAGGATGGAAACGTAGCAAAGTATCTTAGACGAGACCATAAAAAAGTGCCTTGGATTATTGATTACAGTCGTAAAATGTAGCGCGTGGACCAACAGCATCCAACAAGATCTATGTTTACACATGTATAAGGGAGTTATGTTTCACGGAGCTCTGACTATTTTTATTGTTGTTGGTTTTCTTCTATTATTTTATTTTTAAAGAAGTTGTTAGCTTTGGGACTGAAGAGTATCATATGCGACATAATTCTTGATAAGAGGAAATAAGCTGAAATGATGTATTGGTGATTCTTGCCAGTATTTATGATTGGAGTGGTGGAATGTTATACCCTTACTTTCATATTCTATCGGTTTTTCTCTCTCTATTTTAAGTACTACACGTTTAGTAGTATTTTGATAATATACAGGGTGGCCCACGGAAAAGTAGCCTGCCTCCTATATCCAGCAGGCACCTCATTCTGAATTGGAGGAGGGTCAATCCCCTTACACAATATGGGTGGAAGGGGATTGACCTCCTCCAATTCAGAGTGAGGCACCTGCTGGATATAAAAGGCGGGCTACTTTTCCGTGGGCCACCCTGTATTTCTTTATTTGTTTATATATGTATCCAGCTATATTTTATAAATTATTATAATATATTTGAATAGTGACATAAATAATAATCTTGATAGCTTAGATAGATAGTAATGAATTGGAGCGCAAACTCAAAATGTAAAACATAAAAAAAAAAGGTTTAAATTGTTTTATTAACACTTGTTTCTTCGTCGTGTTATGATGCTCGTTTTATTTCTGTTTCGTTGATAATGTTTGACAACCCAAATAACAATAGAAATAGTCTATTTTAGGTTGTTTGTTCACGAATATCATCTTTTTGTAAAAATATGTCTTTTTTTTACGTGAATACGTCTTTAAATACGGGGGCAATCCAAAAAACCTAATGATAACAAAATCGGGGGATACAGTTTGGCGTTGTAGTTTCGAATATATCCTCTACATCCAAAATTAAATTAAACCACTGGATAGCTAAAGGATCAAAGAATGCATTACGATACGCGAGAACAATGACGCATCGCGCGCGATGGAGGGGGAAGCGCCGCCATTTAGAGGTTATTTTGCTGCGTATCGAGATTTGCAATTAGTACAACTTTTGACTCGGAGAAGTTACGATGTTCGTTTAAGTTTTAACGTAACCCGTTAAATAAACGTATTCACGTACAACACAAGACAGTGTCCATGACACAGCCACACCCCATCTTTTTTTTTTTTTTAAAGCATGTAAGTCAAATATTAAAACAGTAGTTTTCCTTCAAGTGCTTCCTAAATATGATTAACACAACCTAAAGAGTTTTAAAAAATGTGTTAAGGTTTGGTGGGGAGGGGGATGTTATAACTGGGAGCATTTATTTGTTTGTGAAGGATAACTTTAGACTTAATCGAGGTGATACGAAAGTAGAATGTTAGAAGTATATGTTGATGTTTTTCATTCTGATTGTATAAATGAATATAAACTTTCATAAAATTAAATTTGTCTAACAAAATATAACAAAGTATTTGGAGCAATATAATGCTGGTAAAAGGAAAATGGCCAACTGAATGATTTATTGGAAGTGTTCGAGCACACCATTATTTGTTCATAAATGATTTTCATGGTTAGATATTCGCATGTGTAACATATAGCTTAAGTAAATAATCATAAAGTAAAAGATATGATAGTTAAAATACTACCCACGCATTGCAAACAATATAATTTTCTTTATTAGCATAAATTATTAGGATTTTAAATATAATTACTGATTGTTCTGCTTAGAGATTATATTGTTTTGTGCCTGAACATTTTTATATGCTCAATGTTTTATTGACCATCTGAGTGATTTAAATAATTATACAAGTATTAGATTTTAAAGAGACATTTTTAATAAAAATGGGAATTTTTTTAAAATTTATGAAAAGGCTATTCACTCAGTTTACCTTGAAAGCTAGCAGTCATTATTTAACTCAAAACACTAGACCCTCATCATATTGACACCATGGTGGAAATGTTCCTTCTAAAACAGTCAATCATTAAAGCAATAAAAAGATACAAACTAAATCCTTGCTTGAACTAGTTGTATCTTTAATATTTCAGGGTATGAACCAAGGGTTATCCATGAATGGCACCGCCTCATAAAATATGGAATTAATGCATATTTGCCATATACTAATAGGTTAGATTTAAGAGAGATAGAATTGTAAATGTATCTACATTTTCGTCAAGGTAGAGTAGGAATGAATTTATTAAATTCCATCTCAGTACACTTGGCTGAGATTTGATCTATGACCATCCCATTTATGTAAAAACTGACAGGATTAAATTGACGTCATAGTTGCGTGCCTAAACATATAATATTTTAGTTTGTGATAGTAAAATAGACTACATATATACCAGTTCCCAACAAGATTAGTTTTAGACCCATACAATAAGAATTTTTTTTGAAAATATTAGTTTTTGGAAAAGTTGGGCTAACTATTAGGGGTGTGTGAATCGTCCAGGTGACGAAGTCAAAGTCGAAACCAAGATCCCCTTTACTTCGACCTTCATATCTTCGAAGCACTACTAACAGAGAAGAAAACTTCGCTATATGACGAATAGATTTGAATTATCGTACAAAATATAATATATTTCAACATATTATCAAAGATTGGAACATTTTGTCTAAACAAAAGTGCACAAATATGAGATAATTCAAATATCTGTCATAATTTATTAGTTATTCTGTCGAAAGTTCCGTGCTAACGTTATGAATATTATTGTTAGCAAACAGGTGTTTTATAGCTTAGTAAAACAACTAATAGTTATACCTAATAACGACAAACTCATAAGGGAAATAAACTTATGTTGGTATTTTATAAACCTTGAGTTTTTGGGCATTGTAAGGAAGAAAATGAGGGGAAGGACCGGAGAGTCGTATCAAGGGGTCCTTTCTAGTATATTGTATACTGCCAACTGTCTTCTCTATGATCAGTTTGGAACAATATCTTGGTTATTGGAGTACCTGTATTACACGGAGGAAGGACCAGAGTCGTGTTAAGGGGTCCTTTCTAGTATATTGTATACTGCCAACTGTCTTCTCTATGATCAGTCTGAGACAATATCTTGGTTCCTGAGTCCCTGCATTAAACAGGGGAGTGGAAATCCCAAGAGTTCTTACAAGTATCCCTCTAGTTGCGGTATAGTCGAAGCGTTGTGAGACTACGCTAATTATTTAGAGTCGTAGCATACAGACTAGGCCAGCACGAGGACTTTCGATAGATATAATACTGACAGTATGAGGACATCTTAACCTAATTAACTCTAAAATAAACTTGTTTAACTATATCACTTACTGTACATTCTAGTAATGCATAACCAATTTTATAATAAACAGCTATTAATGAATCCAAACAATTATTTGGCGTCACACCCAACCCACTAAATTCATTCCTAGCAGATCTCCCCACGGAGGTGGGTGGATATAAACGTTATGATAATGTTTATAGAACCTGATAAACAGTATTTTAAAACAGACTAGTAATTAAATTACATTTAAAACGTAAGCATGGATACAAATCAGCTATGTCAGCGTAAAATAATGTAATATATTTGATTGTTGTTTTCTTTAAACCTTTATCTTTACTTGGGACACATTGATATATCATTAAAAATGAAAAGTAGGCCTAGTGTTTGGTGACAAAAACACTTAAACTTTATCCTCGCCTTCAACATTGCTTCACATGTTCCAAGCTTCTCTTCAACCTCATTTATAATTTTTTTTAAAGGCCATCCACCCCTCCTGTTAGCCATATAATAAAGTATTTAAGGGGTATCTCTATAGAATAAATCAATATCTTATTTTGTTGGAGGTTGGATATGCTGTTCCAACGTAGAGCATCTGACCAGTGGATGCGTGCCGAGCGGGATGTATATAATTATAACCTATGTATAGAAGGGGCAACCGGGAGAATTATCGTCCTCATTAGTGCCAAGGATAATGGGGTTACAAGGGCGACCGGCCCAGTGATGAACGAAGGACGTTGAGGGGGAGGGGGTAGCTATAACAATGGCCGGGGAAGGAGTAGAACATAATAAAGTTGGACACAAGACCAATCTATGACCTGGTGCATTGTCACATTCTTTCATTAAATGGCTTCTTTAACTATAGCAGACTCGTGACCAATGTTCAAATTCATGAGGAAAGGAGAGATTGAGGGAGATGTAGCCTTGCTATACTGAATATTATTTATGAGGAAATTGTATTACTACTATTTGGAATAAAGCGTTGTAATTTAATTTTTCCTTGATGTAAAACCTTCCCTTGAATTCGAAGTACCTGGGAATTTATTATAACAGTTTTTGTATTAGCATTGTAAATTTCGAGAGCCAATATGCATTTTTTGGCCTCACATTTTGGGGTTTATAATTTAAAGACATTTTTGATTATCTGGGATGTATTAGTTTTTATAAATTGTCATTCCTTTATATCCCAGGTCTTAATTTTAAATGATTATTTGCCTTTAGTTCAGAAACACTTGGTTTTATAAAGTCTTCTAAATAAAAAGTTTTATAATCTTACTGAACCGTTGCCTTCCTATCACGTAGAAAAAAACTATTGCTTTTACATAATTAAAAAAAATTATACCTGATGTAGGGTAGGGCAGAAAAATGCATCAAATAAATATATAAGTTTAACAAATAAGCTTATTAAAAGGTACCCTTGAATTTAGGGTTGGATATCTTATTCCAAAAACCCCTTGGGGGGACTTTATGTAAACCCCAGATACAAATTCTTAGCCCAATCGGTTAAATGGTTTCGGCTCTAGCTCAAGCCATGGTACAAACAGTCAGACGACATTGCGAAAACCACTTTTTTGGTTTCAGGGGGTCCTAAAACATCGACATTTATCGAAATCTCGATTTAGAATTTTTGACGATCACATTATTTTCGCTCCGAGATGTGGAGAGAAAGTAAATATTTGTTTACAAAGCTTAGCTATCTACAGCGGTGTTCTAGCCGTTGCTCGCTGTTGGTTTGATCGCCATTGATGGGGAGGTCGATGCTCGAATCTCATTTTTATGAACTGAAAATGGATTTCCCGTCATATATATTTATACATACCTTTAACGGTTTACCACAAGTGATTAATTAATCACTCTGGTTTTCCCATTATCACTCTACTTAAATGTGGGTTCACTTCCTCTTAGTTACCCTCCTCATCCCTACCAAATCAGACTAAGCCTTTAATAACCTGTGTGCTGAACGTAGCAACAAAAAAGGAATATCTTGGTTCTAGATGGCTTATAATCATTATTATAATAGTACATTAATGATTTTGAATGGATACACGGTTTTAAAAGTTTTTCGGCTCAGATTTTTTTTTTTTAGATTTTGGAATACAATGTTCTTGTTAGTATGGTGATCTTCAAAATTTAGCACTAGGGCCTATTTGTAAAGTGAAGTATGTGAACAGCGTGTAAATTCTATTTAATAGAAATAAAACTAAACAAATTATATTATTATTATTATCACCGCGTCTTACCACCCGTTCGGGTTATAAGCACTTATGCTAATGTGTAATGGTAGGGTGATTGTGAGATGAAATAGAGGACCTACAGTTTAACGTGGAATCCGAACCACGGTGGAAGGCCTGACATTCCACACATTCACAAGTTGGGATTAATATATGTCTTGACAGAGGTGAAGGAAGGGTTTGTCAATCAGATAAATATGTGCCGGGATTGAGGATTGAACCCCGAACCCCCAACAAAAAAAGTCCGACACTTTACCCCAAAACCACAAGGCTACCTACTGGATATTATAATTCTGTTTATGTGTCTCTGGAGCCTCAGCCAATACGGTTTAAAGGATTTGATTGAAACTTTTTTATCACTGCGTCTTACTACCCGTACGGGTTATATGCCTCTGCTCTAATTACACCTATTGTTTTGGATGAGGAAAGTTATAATTATAGTAAATATAGCTGCATTTGCGTGGAGGGAGAATGGCAGTCAATTTTGGAAACACCACCCTAAGTATACCCGACCAAGATTCGAACCTTGATCCCCCCGTCATCGGCAGTCAAGTCTACTCTGAGAATAGCGCGTTAGACCATGTAGCCACCGAAGCGAATAGCTTGATATTTAAATGTCATATGGTCATAATACATGGATTTTTTTATTAATTTTTTTTACCAAACCTCTCATATTAAATATAGTTTACTGAAGATTTTTTTTGAAAATTTGACTTAATTTGAAAATGGTTCTATCGAGTTTGTTTAAAACAGATATCTGGGAGTTTTTGACATGTGTAATTATACTGTAAGCTTGTTCTAGGGGTAAAATATTAAGTAAGAGTATTTTTCAAATTATTGATTTTTGGCAATTTGAAATATTTTGAAAATGGCTCTAAATAATGTATATTGAATATATATCTGAGAGGTGTGTGATATAATGATAATTAACATAGTATATGTGTTGCTTTTAGGGAAATTTAGTTTAAGAGTCGTTTACTAAAGATTTATTTTTGAAAATTTAAGATTTATTTATAATGCTGTTAACGATTTTGTTTAAAATGGACATTTAGGGAGTGTTTATATCTAAAATATCACTTTTTACTTGTTTTGGTGGATTAAATTTGTTTAAGGGTAGCTTTATTTTTACTAAATTTTGAACATTTGATACTCTCTTTTGAAAATGGCTCATAACATTTTGGGCTCAAAATGGTTATTGGGGTGAGTGCATTATATGAATAAAAAATAGTATGGCTTCTTTAACCTAATAAAACTCCTTTCAGGACAATTTATTGATTTATGGAATATGTGTAGTAATTATTAAATTATAATAGACCATATAAGAAAGTATTTATAATTGTATCGTACCAATTATTTGTTATCGTCTTCCGTGGTGGTACACTTCCTCATAAATCATGCTCATAAGTATGTTGGATTTTATTATCTGAGTATTAACTTTGACGCTGAAGTGCTCTTATAAAGCAATATGCTTAAAGCGTCATTATTTGAAATGAGCTATTTTAAGATAACTTATTCGTTTACTGAAAATGTGCAGTAAATAAAAGTAATACCCTTCCCTTCCTAAATTTTGTGTGGAAGTCAATGTAACCCATGCGTGCCTTGAAACATCTACGACGTTGCCTTACTTGGTGATTTCGAAGCTATTTTATGAAGCGTGTTGCATCTTATCTTGACTTAACTAAGCATTCTAAGCACTAACACACTTTTAAACACAAACATACGACTTAGAAAGAGAAGGAAGAAAATGAGTAGTTAACCCTGTGAGGCCTCTTCTCTAGGTATTGATAGAACCTCCCTTCTTCCTCTGACGAGTTTACACACACACACACTACTATTTGCGTATGGACAACATTGACTTACTTTTATTACTGTTTTTTTATTCTAGAAATAGGCCTACATATTGGAGACGATTATAAAAAAAACTACCTCATTACCGAAACAAATAATGTTATGACACTGCATTCTTAGAACTATTTAAGTATTTATGGTTTTTGTTTCAATATTATATACGAGTACTTAAAACTCGCCAAATAAGACCTAAATACATTGACATGGGAAATGCTATCTTGTTTTTTCGTGACGCCACAGGTAGTCAACGTCCTTAATCACCTTTACAATGTATCAATTCATATTTCGATCCAGCTTTATAAACTACCTGTTCGGTGTAGTTCCTGAAGAGGGAGGTGTCCTTTATGAATACTAATGAAGTCTTAATTTCAAGCACCGCTGAAGGGCTGGGAGGGGGGGGGATGTAAATGATTGAAACTACTCTCTCGAAATATTGGCCACCCTCACTTGATATTGGCGGGCGTGAATAATTTGTTTGTACTGCGTTTGCGGTCTTGTGTTTGTTCGTTGGGCTGCTGTCGGTCGCAAACATCCATCCAGCCATCCCATATATTCCGTGGGGCTCCACCAATTCGGGCAGAACAACCTCTTCGTTTCCTATCAAATTTCAAAGGGTCAACTAATTCGGACAGGGAGTTAATTAGTATTGAGTATATATATATATATATATATATATATATATATATATATA
>CABEEJ010002897.1:39602-61973 GCA_901482245.1 Timema douglasi
AAAAAAAGGGGGGAATTTCTCAGGTTTGAAACTTGGTGTGTAAGGACAATTAGTTTATGTCTACTTGTATAAAAAATTGTAGCTTGTTGACTCTTTCCCTTAGTGAAAATATTTCCCCCTGAAAACTGGATTTTCTTTTAAAAAAAGCTAGAATTTTAGGCAAAAATTTCACCCTTTAGAATTGAGATTAGTTCAAAATGCTACATAAACAAACTTGTAGCCCTTTACTTTCCAAACAAAATTATTTTTCACTCATGTTGATTGATCAAACAGAAGCCGAGATATTTTTGTTTCTATAAACCCTTAAAATTGCAAAAAATGTAGTGCCTTGTAAAACAAATATGGCCACTATGTGAAAACGAAAAACAATAAAAATAAAATAATAGTCATTTTGAACTACCAACATGTAAGGGTAATTGAGAAGAAAAAATCAATTTTTTTTAAAATAGTCAAGCAACCAGTGTTGGACCACTTGATATGGAATGACCCGAATACCTTTTTATCTCCAAATATTTTTTCAACATTTTTTGTCATCCTTTGACCATTTAATATGTCGCAGGAACTAAACAAGGCCGCGAGGACACATTAATTATGTTAATTTCGTAAGTTTATATTAGATTTTGGAACATGTTGGTTATTGCTGCTCCTGAAATGGTGAGCCTAATGAATGTAAAAGAACTATAGCCCTAAGGTTCCCTGATGATTTCCTATATGTGTTCTAGGTTTTGTTGAGACATGTACATTAGTTTTTTTTTATCCCCGCATCTTACTATCTGGGTTATGCGCTTATATACTAATTACTCTAATGGTATTAGGGATTATGAAGGTTTCATTTAGAGAAAGTGCACCTGAATTGGCATGGAGGGAAAGTGTAATACCATTTTGGGAAAACCACCCTCAATACACTCGACTGAGATTCGAACCTCGATCTCCCCATCATTGGCAGTCTATAGTGTACTGCGTGCAAGACCGTGTGGCCACCGATGTGGTTTGTCCATTAATTCAAAACCTAATAGGGTTATTCTCGCACACAATTCAGACCATTATAATTTATTATGTGTGTGATACAAGTAAATATGTTAGTAGAACAGTGGCATGCAAAGCCAAATTACTGGGTTTAAATATCAGTACAGTAAATATTATTAAAAAATGTTTTTATATTAAATGTAATTATACAAATTGTATTTAAAAATAAATAGTTTGATTGCTTTTTTAGTTTTTTTTTTAGTTTTGCTCAGCAAAATAATTTGAGCGTGGTAATGATCGTACACATTTACAATCCGTCTCCATCTCACCCTGACTAAGCTCTTTACTTATAGTCTACTCCAGATACAACAAAGAAAGGTAGTCTTCCAACCTTTACGAGTTAATGGAGGGTACATGTTCACAAAGTGACTCTACACCAGTGTCAGGGTGACCTGGTGGTCTAGGGGTAAGGTGTCACCCTTCTGAGCTGGTGGTCCGGGGTCCAATCCTCGGTCCTGGCACAGATATATCTGATTACTAAACCCTTCCTTCACCTCTGACAATACGTTATTAATCACAACTTGTGAATGTGTAGAATGTCCTCCGTGGTTCGGATCCCACGTTAAACTGTAGGTCCTACGTTTCATCTCACAATCACCCTACCATTACACATTAGCGCAAGTGTGTATAACCCGAACGGGTAGTAAGACGCGGTGCTATTAATAATAATACACCAGTAGTGAATTCTGACTTCAGAATCCAGGGATGCGGGTAACATACAGAGTCAGGCGCAATGATACTGAACGCTCGGTAGCGCAGTTTGGGTGAACATGCTCATCAAAGCAAAAATATTACTAGGATTATAAAAAATACTTTTTTTCTCTTATGTCTTTAAGCATGCATGGAGGATTCTCCCCCTGTTGTACACGTTTTAAGACTTCTACACTTTTATACCCACTCCTAGTTTCAGCCTTAGACGTAGGTAGACATTACCATAATTTATGTTTAGCAAAGGAAGGTAAGGAAAAGTAAATTATACTACCAAGTACGGGTACATCTACGCTACGGCATGAATAACTCCCATCAAATTTTCCTCTGTTGAATTTATTTTAAAAAAATAATCCAACTTTGGAAACACCTTTTGCGTTGATTGTAATAAAAAAAAAACTAGTTTCTTTTTTTCCCGAGATTTCATTTGAGAAAACAAAGCATTTGGCTAATAGAAACCTTTAAAAATAAAACACCTCAAACACCTTCTATTTTCACTCTTCATTTTTACTTTTCTCTGCCGACCAAACTCAAACAACTTCTTTTCGCTCTTATACCGAAATCAGGGAAGCGTACTTTAACGTGTTTTTTTATTATATTACTACTTGTTACTCCCTTCTCTGCGACTCTCTTTCTTTTTTTTGTTTAGTCTAGTCTAAATCTGATACGAAACGCGGAGAATTTCCGTCAATCCGTCGTACATTTTCCTTTCAACCGTTTCTTGGTCCTGGTCTGTTTGTGTTACGTGGGGGAGGCGTTGTGAATGTTCAATACTGTGCTAGTGGTGATTTGAAGGTGCCATTGTGTTAAGAGGCGTATGCCAGGTTCAATCGTAAGGTACGAACTTATGAATGGTCGGAAAAAAAAGAGGGGTTAACTTATGTTTGGAGCTTTAAAATTTGGAGGAAAATTCACACATGTGTTGTGATGCTTTTAAATAAATTGTTAGCTGGGTCCGTTGACGAATAGTGCATCACTCTTTCAATGACGTCCTTTAAACTTAATAGATTTAAATTAAAAACTAAAATTATTGTATGTTGAATATTTTTAATAATTTTTTTTTTAGTGGCACATCCTCTGACATTTAAGCTATTATTAAAATAAAATGATAAAATTCAGCTCTGTAGAATTAAAGAAATCATTTTCGAAAGGAATTGCTTCTAGTTTCAAAGATGTATGCTAAAATTGCTCCTCTTTGAATATTTTTGGAAACATCGCGGTACATAACCTTTCCTTTATATTTAAATATACATACATATTAAAATAGGTTCACTAGAACTCAGTGAAAAATTGCGCATAGGAATCTCTTACCGTTTTAAATGCATATATATAGACAGAGTCTGCGTACTAGTATTTAAATGCCATAAAGAATTATTTAGACTTTGTTTAAAGATGAAGTAGATACAAAAGTATGATATCAGGGGCATAAATCATTTATAAAAAGAAATGGTGGGGAAATGTTATGCTTTTATTTAAACTTTTTTTTTTCAAAACAGTGTTATAAATGACAATTTTTTCAGCAACTTTTCTTGCTGGACGTATATACATATAGCAGTTATGATAGTTATAGATGAAGGAGGTTGAATTTAGAGGAAGTTAAACCCTCGTTGAGTTAGATTTGAAAATCATCAAGAGAAAAACACCTCAGTAGACCCGACCAAGATTCGATCCCCGACCTCCCCTTCGACAGCAGAGAATGACGCCTTGGATCAAAGATTCTCAAAGTGGGGTCCGCGGACCCCCAGGAGTCCCCCCCAAGTTTCATCCAGGGGGTCTGCGAGATCTTTCAAGTAATCCGTGACATAACTTAATATATTTTTCTGATCTTATAAAAGGGTAAATCTCTGGTGCATACCAAACACATTGGAGATACCTTTCCATATTAAATCCCGGTGAGATAAAGATACCTAAAAGTGTGGGGGGGAGGGGAGGGGGGGAAGCATGGCCCTTATGCCCTTCATCCTTGAGAGGATCATTTGGAAATTCACTTTTATATTAGTTTTCTCGTCAGCCAGAAAAAAAAGAACTTTCAGCAAAATAAGTGAAACATTTGATGCCTCTTCCAACAACTTAGCAATGTGAGCGCGCCTTTTCTGCTCTTTGTGGTTTGAAAAAACTGTGAAATGAAAATTAAACGTCTTAGTGTGGAATGAGACTTAAGGAGATGGTCACTAAAATGTATACGGATCGCACTGATAATTTAAAGTCAAACCAACAGATTGATTCTTTACATAAATTAGCAATGATAATAAATGTACAAATATTATACATTAGGGCCTCCATATCCACGGGTAATATTTTCCTAGATCTACCGCGGTTACGTGAAACTACGGATAATACCGATCTATTATGCAACGTGATATTCATGTAAAATATATATGTAAATACGGTAAAATTTAATTTATAAATTATTCACAGTAAGCCATTATCAACATTAAATAAAGTAATATAAATAAAGTTTCCTGTATCCTACAGTCTTGTTACGACGATCATTGATGATGATCATGATGATTATAATGACGAGGACGGGGATATGAGAGCACTATGCCCACGATAAGGAGATGAAATGGAGTAACGTTGTAGGCATTGTGACTTATAAACAATTTTGTTTAATTAAAACTAACAACTTGGGAATGTGGGGAATGCCAGGCCTCCACCGTGGTTCGGATTCCACGTTAAACTGTAGGTACTCCATTTCATCTCACAGTCACCCTACCATTACACATGAGTGTAAGTGCGTATAACCCGAACGGGTAGTAAGTCGCGGTAATAATAATAATAATTAAAACTAAATAAAATTTGGCAGTGGTAAATCGTGGGTAACTGAATCATCGGTTATGAGGAACCTACTGTATATATTTTATTGCAATTTTTATTGTAATTATTTTTTAATTTATTTAAAAAATGTATTATGCCTAAAAATATACAAATATAATATCTACATTTATTTTATTTTAGTTTATATTGTGATTATATTTATATAAAAATATATTCTGACTAATTTATCCCTATATTATACTATAAATTTATGAATATAATTTGTTTTATCGTCAATCCTATATTCAGAGGTTCGCAAGTCAGTTGTTCCTTGGTTAAGAGGTTCCGCGTGACTAAGAAATTTGAGAACCACGTACGCTTAAACCATTCGGCCACTGAAACGAGTTACGTTGCGTCTTAGAGAAAGAAGTCTTAAGATTTCTTGGGAAGAGGTTTCATTAAGAGCACGGCGTACTCATTATGTCTCTATGAAGCGATAGCAATGAAGAGACGTCACATCACCCTCCAAAAAAGACACGAGCTAACGTTCACCTTAGCATTTCCCCACGCGCCTGTGAATGTCTTTCATTGCTTGCCCCCCCTCCCCCTCCCACACCACATTCACCGCCCCACGACACACACACACACACACTGGTAAAATCAGATGAAAACGTATCATGGTCCTGTTAAGAGACGCTCCCTGTGTAAGTTTCACTCTTTACTCGCTCGGCGAGTTTCTGTACAGTGTTTAATTTAATTAAAGTACCCGAGTCTTAGGGTAGCTTTCCTGGCTTCACTCGAGAGAGATATTATGCTTAAACCTCACCTTCATTCAAGGTAGTTTGCATCAAAGAGTCACGTCGCGCCAACCATTTTTGAACCTGTCGTTGCCTAAGTTTTTTTAGCACCACGTCTTACTATCCGTTCGGGTTATACGCTTAAGTAATAATTACACTGGTGGGTTAAGAATTGGAAAATTTTAATTTAAAGGAAGTGCGTAAGTGCGTATAACCCGAATGGGTATTAAGACATTGTGTAATAATAATAATAATTATTATTATTATATTCGCGCTCTCTCTATCAGTTCTGGGATAAGAAGGAGCTACTGGCAGACTCGGCTAACCAGCTTTACCAAACCTGTCTTATATTTGAGGGGAGATTGACCAAACAAAAACGAAAGAATGAAAACGTTGTTTCTCATTAGTAACCGTGCAGTCCCCTCAATGATTTCGATATAAAAACCATTTGTTTTTTTACTAATTTCAATTCTAAGTTTTTTAAATGAATATATTTAATAAGCTCAAACATTTTGGGATACTTAGTTTGAGCTACTTTACATTTATTTTTTTACGAATTAACTTAATTATCTGACCGTTACAAAAGGTATTATATCCCCTTGCATGTGTGACATGCATCATTTAATTTAGATAGCTAGTAATTAATATTAATACAAAAGGAAAAATTCAATATTATCAACACTGACAGCAACAAATATTTTTTAATTTTTTTTTTTTAAGAATTGCTCCAAATTTCCGTTTGTAATAAAACTAAGTTTTAGGTGGAAACAGTGTAGATCCGCGCCGCGGCCAGTCCCCGGAATAGTGTGGTTTCATGTCAACAGGTGTCTCCAGTTACACACACTTGGCCTCGCGGGCTTGATCGAGAATTTTTTTTATATTGCTTTTGAAATAAATAAAATAAATATCTAGTAGAAACATACGGCTTGATTTTCTTAATATCGTGATATCAACAGTTCTTGGTTATCTTTAAAAGATTCCCTGGAACAACAATTTCTCTTCATTTAAAAAGTTTATCATCTAATACCTCTATACTCATGATAGATGGAACTGTTGATATCGACATGTGAAGAAATTTAAACTACATGTTTCTGTTAAATCAAAATTTTATTTATTTTTACCAAACAAAAATTTTACTATAAAAACTTATAAAAATAAAATAATAATAATTCTCTTAAATTGCGTTCTCTACATACCCACCTTAACACTAATATTTTTTTAATATTTGTTTTCATAGCACTTTAAGTATATTGATAGTAATTTTGTTTATTTCTGATTTGTACACAATTTGAATAACTTTTGTGCCCTATTCATCATTGTCACAATTGCTTATTTATTTTTTCGCGATTTGACATGAGAAATAATTTTACATCTCTTTTCATAGTAACAGGACATATTTGTGAGGCAAACAAATGTTGAGCTGTGTATAGCAACTTTTGAACTGTCAGAAAAGGGAATTGCTATCTGTCATAAACAGATCACATCAATCATTTTTTTTAACATGAAAACGTAGTCACAATTTTGTCATATTTTTTTTGTATAGATTTAAACAACACATTTTCATATGTGTATTTAAAATTAGATACATACAAGTATAGATTAAAAATATATTATAGAGTACCAGTAGTAGGCTAACTTACGAAAACAATATATTTTTGGGAGGGGTTGGGGCACAATGTAGATTATAATCTACACGATTTAAAAATATAATTATGCATCAATTTTGCAATAACATTACTCAACTGTAGCCCTTTGGGTTATATAAATGTAAATTCTAGATTTCTAAAATTTCTATTTTTTATATATATAATTCATTCTCTTTGATTCATAATATTTCATTTAAAAAATAAAATATAAAAGGGCTCAATAAAATTGTGATAAGAGTTTTATTAAATTGTGATTTCACTGTTGAAATTTGTTAACTTTGATAATCCTCAATATATATATATATATATTGAGGATTATCAAAGTTAACAAAATGGGGCTGGAAGGAGTCACAAACACTGATATCAGGATGAAGAGAATATATATATATATATATATTCTCTTCATCCTGATATCAGAGTTTGTCTAAATAAACTAATATATATGTATACATATGTATATAAAATACACTAATATATTTGACAGATAAGATATAGATATATCTTCTTAAGACAACAACCCTAAAGTTGTTTTGATGTGATTTTCTATCGATCCGGATTTGGGCATCCATCCGTCTCTTCGGTTGGTCAGTGCTGCCTGCACGATCTGGTAGAGACCCCACCTTCACACACAACTTACAGGGTTCTTTTACCTGCCACACTCGACATGGGACCGACGCGGACGTCTTCACCTCCACTCCGAAGGAAGGTGTGATACGGATTTATATCGTTCGCTCGAGAAAAATCCGCAGACCTCGACTGGGTTTGAACCCACAGACATCTGTGATATATATATATATATATATATATATATATATTATTAGCACCGCGTCTTACTACCCGTTCGGGTTATACGCACTTACGCTAATGTGTAATGGTAGGGTGATCGTGAGATGAAATAAAGGACCTACAGTTTAACGTGGAATCCGAACCATGGTGGAGGCCTGGCATTCCTCACATTCACAAGATGTCTTGTCAGAGGTGAATGAAGGGTTTGGTAATCAGATAAATCTTTGCCGAGATATATATATATATATATATATATAGTATGCGTTGATAGGGTATAAGAAAGTCAATACAATCATGCAAGCTAGGTATGAAATCTCTGTTCAGATGTTGTCAATACAATAATAATATCTCGGCTTCCGACACTTCCATTTACGATATTTGGCGCCATCGACGCTTTTCATTAGACCTCACGCTTTGAACTTGGGGCACTTGCTTTGCCAGTACGATACCCTTAAATCATTGCTTTGAGCTGCGACTTTTTTTTAGTTTTTTCTTACTCCTCACGAGAAGGAATTTCGGTGAACTACTGGGAAGTTAATTAAATCTGTAGGTAACAAGTCTTAGATTAATCGCGCCATCCTCGGTGCACAAACTCAAGCGAAGGAATTATTTCAAGTACGTCGGGAGTGCACTAGTGAGGAATGGTGTCTTGCGTTATATTGGGATGATGACTCAGGGGTGTGGGAACTTGATGGGGGGGGGAAAGGAGGGACTGGAAGCCCACCTCTGCTCTTCCTCAAAAACGGAGATAGGTGCTGAAGTTGTATAGTTGTGAACATCCAGCTACTTTTATTTTCTCTTGACCACTCTTGAGAGAGTATTGTAATCGTCACATAATCGGAAACGAGATTTTAAGTGATGTCAACGTTTAATGATCCACTGAAACCGAAAAAGTGGCTTTCGTGGTCCCGTTTGTTTGTCTGTGTATCTCTGCCTAGATCCGAAATAATTATACTGATTGGACTAAAACACGGTATAAGGTTCACTCAAAAGAGTTTTTTTGGGGCGTTGATAACTTATCTTAAAATTAAGGGTAGTTTACTTAAGGGGGGAAAGAGAACAAAATTGATCTTCTAGAACTAAGCTCTAACAATTGTTATTAAATTTGATTGTAGTTTTTGTTTAACACTACAAACAAAATGAGGCATCTAATTTTTTCGAGAAAAGACTTAGAGGATACCTACTTTGCAAAAACTGATATCGCCAATTTTGATAATTTCTGCGTAACTCTTAGCATTGTAAGGTTGTAGGACTATTGAAATTTTAAAAAAATAATTTAATTTAAATATATTATAATAAAACCAATGGTTTCCTAGATATAAGTTAATGTTTAAATGTATGTCCTATGAATGTGGAGTTGTTTGTTATGCTAATTGGTGGACAGGGAGGTTCAATTTTTTCTAAATATATTTCTGTAACACTGTATATAATTTAATTTATGCTCTTTGATGGAATGTGACTGTCCTTTTTTTTCCATCATCTCTCAAAAACAATACCTATTATTCCGTTTCCCGTATCTTATGAACATAAAGCAAATATCTACCAGTTTAGATAAAAGCTCGAGAAAGTGTGTTTGGTTCAACGTAGTTTAGATCTATAATGTTTCCTATAAAATTGTCATACGATTGTTAGAGGTGCTACTGTCGGCAGCATACTCTGATTTATCAATGAGATTAGGATTTTTTTTTTGTGGAATGAGGGGAGAAGTTGGAGGGTTTTTACGTGTGATGGGCATGTGATGAATTAAGCCAACAAAATATGTTTTTTTTAACGACGTTGCCTACTTGATGATTTCTAATCTATTCTGTGAAGCGGGCTGCATCTTAACTTTACGCATCTACAGTAGCCCTATGACTTCTTTGGTGCTGACTGACAGCTGACAGCTAACGGCTTTGAAAAGTTACCAGACCAAATTATGTATCCCTACGCTGAACCATATGATCTGCAAACACATGTGTTTAGCAGCTGTCAGAAGTCAGGTGTGAGCTGTCAGTCAGCACCAAAGAAGCCAAGTGGCTACTGTAAGTAGTCTAAGCTTGATCACACTTAAGAAACCAATGTTTGAAATAGAAAGAAAGAGAAGAAAATGAGCAATTAACCTTGCGATGCTTCTTGTTTATTTACTGATACGTAATAACACTTCCCCTATTCCTATGACGAGTTTACACAGTCAATTCCCTATTTGAGCCATGAAAATATTGACTCTCTTTTTAAAATTACTTTCCTTTTTTTTTGTTTCCTATTTTAGATAGACATATACTACCACGAACTTCCTGGCAAGAAGACTCCTACAGGCCATTTTCATGATTAAAACAAATAGCCTAAGTTGTAGATTATTATTTATGAAAAATATGTTTACATAAAAACTACTTTATGATAAGAATATTAATTTTGTGACACTACAGGACAATTTTTAGAATTATTTAAGAATGTGTGGTTTTCGTTTCAACTTTATATATCTTTAAAACTCGCTGAATACGTAATAAATCCATTAACTTGGGAAATCCTAGCTTGAGTTACCGTCACGTCATAGGTAGGCAATGTGCTTGAAACTGATTTTTCTTGAAGAAATTTAAATATTTTTCAAACAATATTTGAGGTTGTGGTGTTATTTTTATAAGATTAGGATTAGCTACTACCCTAGGCATTAAGGAGAAAACAAGTAGGCCTATACTTTTTAGTTGTCTACTTTAGTTACAGTAATGTTTATAAGTTAGTCATATTTGTATAACCTAAGAAAATTTAAATTCATGGAAACGCACCATCATTTGACGAGAACAAGATCGATAATCAACATCTGGAAAATAAAAAGAAACCTGCTTAAATGGGCGAATGGTCTAAGACGTCACTGTAGTGTTAGATTGGCTTACTTAATACATCGAGATAGGGGCTCGAATCTTGGTTGGTTTTACCGAGAATATTTTTTCCATTTTCCTCACACGCGCTTGGAGGTAAATTACCTCTAAAATGCTTCTTTACTCATCCCTTATCCATTAGAATAACTCTAATATATTCGTAACAACTGGACAGGTAGTAAGACGTGGTTAAAAAGATTAGTTAGTAAAAATCCGCAACGCCCATCATAGTTGCTCAGAATTGAACCCCGGTCTTCAGTGTCAAGATCAAATTCGATCGTGATAGCTTCTAATATATTGTAAGAATCTGCTAGTAAGACAGTTACAAAAGCTACCAAAACCACTCATCTATTCATACGTAAAGTCATGAGATTCGCAGCTGTAACTTTAGTTAGATGGCAATATCGATAGAGTATTAAGAACTATAAACCGTAAAAAATGTTTTTGTATTTTCGTAAAGTTTTTTCCCTACCAAAATCCTACTTTATTTATAATGAGTAGCTTGGGAAGGAAATGTGTTAGTGATTCTAACTAATACCGTATTATATTCACAAATGATTCAAATCAGCTATTCATATTTCCTTTTAATTTACATTCACATTATTTTCGTCTTGGCGTTATTGCAGGGAGTGTGGGTGGAGAGGGGGTGGTGGTTTGAGGGTGGGGAGCACGACCAAAGTTACTCGTAGCAGTATTTCAGAAAGTTATTGAATCAAGGATTCCAGAGACATTTGAAATTCCACCTTCGTGAGAGGTGTTCGCTGAAAATTCCAATTCGTGTGATATCGGAGATGGAAGAAGTTGTGATTGGTTACTGGTAAAATGTTGAGTGGCTTTCCCCTCCCAAAAGTAATGGTGGATGAGGAGGGAAGTATAAAGAGAGAGAGAGAGAAGAAATTAAGAAAAGGGTAGATTGTCAGGGGAAGGGAGTTTGCCGTTTTAACCACCACATCCCCCCCGTGTAAAGCGAGGTGACAGATGCCAACGAGAACACAAACTTTTGACCTCAGTTTCTTACGACAACCGATGTTTTCTCTTTGTAATTGGAAGTGAACCGGGCAGTGTTGTTAATATCGCACCAGTTTCCTTGATGAAGAGTGACATTTTGTTAGATTCTTAGTTTTAAAGTTTCGATTTTTTGATGCTACTTTGGGAAATCTCGTGCGCTCGCCCATTCAAGTATATACCATCAATCATTTGAAATATTGTTCGATATCTTGAAAAATAATATAAAATTCCTAATAGTGTTTTGTTCTATGAATCGTGTCAAACATTTTCCAATGTATATTTTTTTTGGCAATATATTTCGCTAACAGTTTATTAATAACTAGAAATCCCGCACGGCGTCACCCGTGACCCTTCAAAAATTTGTTAAAAATAGCCTAATTGAAAAGATAATTAGAGATTAAAAATTCAGATTAGGGGTGCATTCGGACCCCCATTCCACCCACCTATGTTAAAAATTTCAGATCTTTGCATCTCGTAGATTTTACTGGGTATTGCACACAAACAAACAAACACACACACACAGACAAACACCTCCTTTTATTATTATAGATTATAGTGTAGACATCACGACAATTTTTATTTTGTTATACTCTTCATAACTTTAAAACCAATGTACCGATTTGAATAATTTAAAAAGTAATTTACTCCTACGTAAACAACCTAAATGATTAAATAATTGATTTGGATAAGGACTCATATCATGATACGGATATAATCACTTTTTGTTCGCATCCGTGTTTTAGTTGACTAATTTCAACAAAAAATATTTATTGTAACATAACTATAATAATTACATATATTATCTCGTGGACTTCTTTGTTCACATTATTGAGAACGTTCAATATGTATAGTATTTTTTTATGTAATACCAATAGTTTTTGCAGCGCTAGCGGAGAAAGCATATTTTTAGGCAATTTTTTATACCCTGTGTAAAACTATCGACATTTTTATGAAGAATAAATTAAATTTTCAAAATAAAATATAGCCTATGTTTCTCGATGATAATGTAGCTTTATATTGGTGAAATAATTTTTAAAATCGGTTTAGTAGTTTTTGAGTTAATCCATTATAAACAAAAAAACAACTAAAAATCAAATATTTCCTCTTTATAATATTAGTGTATATGTAGATAAATGGTTGCTACTCATCCCCTCCCCTCCTACTCATTAACTATATGTCAATCTGTTAATATAGCCTATCAAATTATGGGGGCTACGAGTAGGATCATTTAAAATAGTCAAAGTCTATGTGTTGATGGATTTTTTTAAAGACTAAAATGCACAATGTGATAAAGATAGTCAATTGGTAAAATTACTACTACGAAAGTTATATCCCAAGTCAGCCAATATAGCAAACAGACGGTGAATACGTTTATATCGGTGAACTACACCACCTGGTCCTGGATAATAACGACATAAGTCCTTCCTCGAAGTCCTTGTCGTCAACTATAATGAACCTATTAACACTCTCCAAGGACTCTCAGAAGAAAAAATAATAAACTTGTCCACATTTCGCACCTACCAATAAAATGTGTCACGCCTATTGATATTTTGACATATGTAATTTACTTGGATGCAACTCTAAACAAGTAAAGCTTACTTTAAAAACATATATGTAAACTTGTTGTGGACTGTTCTGAACATCTTGGCTGACTAAGTTTTCGTTATTACGAAGGAACTGTGTCTCTTATGTAACACACCTATATCCCAAATACTACTAGACAATGACAGAGTAAATAAATCAATCAAATAAAAACCTAGATCATCTAGGGAATAAAATGCTTAACGTTTTAACATTAGGTTTTCTAATTTTAAATTATAGATATATTGATTACTTGATTTAAATATTAGGTATTTAGAATACATAAAAAGATAAATCCTGTTTTGTTATATTTTTGAGCTTAAATCAGTGTTGTCACCCATGGAACCACTGTTTAAATCTGTTGGTTGGACTTGCTCGTAATACATATATAAGATTTGATGAGGCCTTATATTTTTCATACTTTAATTTGCTCGTTTTATTTGGCTTCTAATGGCGTACCACCGGGAATAATTGTACGTACCATTGGTGGTACGCATACTACAGTTTGGGAACCACTGGTCTAGGGCATTACTTTAGCAATAGACTGGACTGTCTATGACGAGGATATTGGGGTTAAGATCTTGGTAGGGTGTACGTGGTGTTCTCCACTTTCCCTCAGCGAGAATGCCTATGCACTTCCTCTAAATTCAACATACCTCATCTCTAATAAATTAGCATCATTACTACAACTCGGAACAGATATTAAAACATGGTGCAAAAAATATTTAATTAAAATAAAATTCAAACACACTTTTTCTTAGATAACTCCACACTCCATACGTAAGATTATGACAATTATAAATATACAGAGAATTACCAATAGAAAAAAGTATTTTCCCTTCACATTTAATTGTTATATTTGAATTAGGTAAAAAAAAAAAGTTGTTATGTGAAAAAGTTAGAGAGTTAATTAAATTAAAGTAAACGTTATACAACTACTAACCAACCATTATAATCTTATCAAAATATCTATCTCACCAGAGGTTTGGGTTACGTTTATCGAAAAGAGTCACGTTTTATGCGCGGTTGTTGGCGGCAATGTTCCGGCCCTGATAAGGGCGGGTCTCGCGCTCACTCTATGATGAGAACAGTTCACACACAGGCCTGTTGCTATCGTCAGAACCGGGCTCTAAGAGAGAATTGAAAACCATTTCGATGAGGGTAAGGAAGGGTATGCGGACAATCATCACGATGTTTGGCCGGGAATAAGATAAGCTTCTCCCACTTCAACCTCGAAAAGTTTTCGTTAAGAGAAAGGACATTGAAAAGGAAGTCTCTTGATTTTTATAGAGACAAAAAGAACATTGAGAGTAAATGAACTTCGCTGTGGATAGAATACTCTTAACTAGTTCTTGGTTTTCTTTTAGTAGGAATTTCTTAAGTAAGGTAGCTACTTTCACTCTATATTTAAAATTAGATCTACTTCTACCCATATTTTTTTCTATTGCTTCTAGTGTATATAAATAATTGATTGAAATGGTTTCTTTCCGAAAGTAGAATGTTCAACTAAAGTGCTAAAGAGTTTTACTCTTAATTTCTTATCCTTATCTAACCTTCAAAGTTATCAAGTTTACTCCACAAGAGCACATCATATAAGATAGTCAATCAAATTAAGATCTCTTACTTTCAATTTAAACAGAGTGTACATATTTGTTTGACCTTCTCTAACAATTTGTGCGTAAATTGATTTTGAACTATTCCATTCATTTATTCACCTGAAATGACATAAGATTATTTTTTTTAAGAAATACTAATATGATTATTAATTATTTCCTACCTTCCAATTTTGATTAAAAAAAAAATGATATGTGGGATAATAGTTGAGTGTGAGTAGAAATTTGTTTGGAATCAGTTAATATTATTATTATTATTATCACCGTGTCTTACTACCCGTTCGGGTTGTACACACTTACGCTCATGTGTAATGGTAGGGTGATTGTGAGATGAAATGAAGGACCTACAGTTTAACGTGGAATCCGAACCTAGGTGAAGGCCTGGCATTCCCCACATTCACAAGATGTCTTGTGAGAGGTGAAGGAAGGGTTTGGTAATCAGATAAATCTGTGCTGGAACCAAGGATTGAACCCCGGCCGCCAGCACAGAAGTCTGACACCTTACCCCCTAGACCGCCAGGTCACCGTTAATCTTATCAAAGTACGTAAGTGCTGATGACTGTTTTTTGTATATAAACACTTTTGAACAAACAATCAATATAAATTAATATAATATATATTCAACTCGTACATACGATGACAGACATATACATCGCTCAATCATATTGTTCCATTTTTACTTTCTCTCGACACCTTGGAGAGAAAGTATTGTGATCGTTAAAAAAAATCGAACTCGATATTTGGATAAATGTCAACGTTTCTTGACGACATGAAACTGAAAAAGTAGTTTTCGTGATGCCGTATGTACGTCTGTCCATATGTATTTTGACCTAAAGTCGAAACCATTTTACTGATTGGCTGAAACTTGGTATCAAGTTTCTCCCGGGGAATTTTTCGGAATTAGATATCTGACTCTAAAATTAGGGATAATTTACGGAAGGGAAAAAGAGAAAAACTCTAGTTTATAAAAAAGATCACTATAATTTTTATGATTACATTTTGTATGTAGGTGATGTTTAATATTAAAAGAAAATTGCAACACTCATTTTATCATGAAAACGACTTTGAGGGCAATTTACATAAGTGGAAAATTCCAATTTTGTTCATATCTCCGCAACTCTTTGTGACTAAATCATTGTAAAATTGTAGCAATACTAATAATAAAATTATTGTATTTGAATTTTTTTTTTTTTATAAAAACAAAGCCTTGCTTATCTTTATACACAACACGTTACCTAATATGATCCCAACAAGTTGCGTTACGATATAAACACATTCACAACTAGTCGGCGATGTTGGCCAACATGTTGGAGGTGGGCGGAGTGGTCAGTGCCAAAATGTTGTGTGACGTGGGAGTCGAGGCAGCCTATATCCTTAGCGACGCACGTCTTTTGTTTTTAGATTAGTTTAAAACATTGGTTAACATAGTTTTGTGGTCATGGAGTAGGAAAAAGCGAACCGAATCAAATTAATTGATTTGTGTCAAAGGTTTGCTGTTATTTGGAACGCTATCACGGCGCTTCACAAGAATTCAAAAAACGTAATTACATCGATAGTTGGGGTACTTGGACAAGCCTAAAAGTTTTTTACATTTTGTTGTGTGTGCAAGATTACACTTCCTGTCAATACAATAAATCAAGAAACGACAAGTAATACGTTTTTCTATGGACATGTGTGTGCTAATTAAACACCAGAGGACCCAAGATGTTGGTCCAACGAGAGAGCAAAAATAAACGTGGCTCACTTTTAATTATGTTGTTACATAATAAACAAGGCTTAGGACCCCCCGAGGTCGTATGTGAAACTATAATGTGATAAATGCAACTACACCCTTTAAAAGGCAAGAAAAAACAGCTGTTTTAACAGGAAATTGAGATATAATAGAAGCTTAATCAAACTCTTTAACTACTTTGAAATATTTTACTCTTACAAACTCGTACCTGCTGCCTATCTGCCGGCATTCCTGTAAAACGGCAATGTATTGCTCTTTGTTGAACAAAGGAAATGTTCATTAAATCGCAATTAAAACTTAAAATAATTCCCGTTACCTTGAATGATTTAATTTCCTCTCCTTCCATCATCCCCTTACATTTCCTCACTTTCTCTGTCGGCAGCCATCCATTGTTCTCGTCTTTTCCCTATTTACTTGCGCACAACTGGTGGATAAAAATTGCCACGAGCAGACGTTGTAGGATTTTGCAAAAATAGGATTAATCTACCCACATCGGTAGGCATGTGGTCCATTCAGAAGGCGCGTTTCGTTTCTTTTGCTGGTGATGGGAAGCTTGGAATTACGGCCAGCCGTAATGAGTTTTTATTTTCCAAATACTTTTCCACTATTCTTCCTTCCCAAATGAGAGTTCAGCTACTTTGAATTTTAATGTCCTCATTCTTACACAATTAGTTTAGTTAAAAACGTATAGCCCGGAGGATAGTAATACGTAATATAAAATAAAGAATAGAATATGTAATATACTTTATTATCTAATCTTGTCATTTTATGCTTGGTTTTCGTTGTAATTTCAACCATTTATCGCTAAAGGAAGATATTGTGACGGAAAATAACTATATATATATATATATCTAACTATCCTTATATATATGTATTTGGTACCCTGAATATATATATATATAACAAAATTTCACTTTATTTCATATATAACAAGATTTTACTTTATTTTATATACAAAAAAGATTTTATAAAATTTTACCTTGCATGTATGTATGTTTAATTCATTCATAAATCATATCACTGTAATTACTTTAAATATAGTAAGCTATTTTATTTCTTACCATACATAAATTTGATACTTAATATTATATATTAAACTTTATTTTTGGTCACATATATAAATATAATTATATAATTAAATATATAATTATATAATTAAATATATAAATAATTAAATATATAAATAATTAAATATATAATTATATAATTAAATATATAAATAATTAATTATATAATTGTGTATACATAAATAAATACCCTTCATTTCATCACATGTTTACAAATCATATAAAAAGAGAGAAAAAGATTTCATAATATGTGTAATACAGGATGTTCCTAGATTAAAAAGGCAAACTTTGGGAGGTGTTAGGCTGGTTACAAATCAACGAGTCTCGAGTCGAGTCGAGTCCAATCTGACTCCAGAGTCAAGGCCTTTCACACAAGTGAGTCGAGTCATTGAGTCCACTAGTTCGATCAAAGAGCTCGTGCAAGATTGATTCAGTCCTAGCGGTCTCTATAAATACAATTGTATGGTGGCGCCAGCGTAGACGCCTAAAAAGACGTCACTTAATGTGGATTTACCCACATGAAACGATGCACCTTTGGTAGTTTCTCACATTTGTTTCTAAATAGCGGAAACTGCAGTTCTTTCCCGATGTTCGGGATGGGACGGGTTATAAATCGAATGATTCTTTCGAACGAGAACAACGAGGTATTCAGTGTTCATGCTAGTGGCCTTGGAAAGCACGTGGGTATAATACACTTGACTCGGCTGGACTAACGAAATCTGTAATCTGCCACATCATGGCCTCTTGACTCGTCTAAACTCGGTTAGACTCGGGGTTACTCGACTCGCCGGTGTGAAAGGTATTTGTCCTCCATCGTGCTATCAAATACATTATGTACTTGTCTCCATTGGGGAGCCAGACTCGACTCGATTCGATTCGATTTGACTCGGCTCGGGGCTCGTTAGTGTGAAACCAGCCTCAGGGTTTGGTATACTTGCTCAAAATGTTCTTTGGTGATAAGCTTGTTTTCTCTTCCTTTTCGAGCAACCGTAAATTTGCAAAGCAGATTCTTACGGAACAACTTTTTTATAATTTTTGAATTGTCAGCAAATACTAAAGATAGTGTGTACTATAGCTTACTTATATGAAAATATGGCCTACTTCTTTAGCTGATATTTTGTGAATATTTTACAATCAGGAACTAACTATACCCTTGATAGCATTTGGTATATTTGGTTTTAGATGTGTGCCAATATCAATCTAACATTTTAATGGAATGTCTACCTAACATTATCAAATAAAATACTTCTACACATTTAGAAAATATAAGCAAAGTACAAGCTGATTGTTAGTAGCAATATGTTCCCAAATTTTACTTTATTTTCACGTTATTTTCCCAGTTATATGTACTATCTGCCGAATTTTAAGGGAACTGCGTCATAATTTGCTTAAAATTTAGAGGCGATCCCACATTTTATCCACTAAGAAGATTAGGCGTCGAACCTGGATACGCTGTCTAATAATCGCGTCTCTTAATCTATCTCTTAATCCTGCCAACCGTCGAGATATACAATTAATTTCCAAATGAATCACTTGATTACTCTACTTTTGTTGGCTTTGGGAAATGTCATTATTTATTTTACTACTTCTATAATGTTCATTAATACCATTGATAGGGTTTTTGGGACTGTTCAATTAAGGTAACGGTTTATATCCTTCGGAACGAAACATCAGAAAGACTAAAACCGATGCCATTACATGTCGAAGCGAAGTGATTTTTTTTCTCTCTCTATTGATCCAAGTCTTGCAGAGTAAACGTTAGCTTCACTCCTACCTCGTCACATTTTAATACAAACGATATGTTTTTTCAACGAATCAAACATGAACCAATCAAACATTTTTTCCCGCCCTTCCCCTTTCGAAGATAAACACACGAGAAGCGAATAAATGCGATCATTATTACTGTCGTTCGAGGAAATATAACACTGAGGGACTTCTATTTCCCAAAGCTATTATCTCGAAGGAATATTCTAGACGAGTAACGAGTACCTAAGTGTACAACGGCCCTCTCTTGATTGGATTCGTAAGAGTAGTAGTTTGCGACCGACGTTTATAGACGTACTTTTCACGAATTATTGCTTTTTATCAGATTTTGTGAAGTATAAAACTTTTTTTTTTTCTTCTTATTTGCCAGATAAACTTGGGCTGAATTCGCGATGCTGAAATGAAGGTAATTTAATCACGAATTCTTTCTTCTAGTTTTTACAACGGTTTGAATCATGTTCTACACATACTTGATATTAAACCTTAAAATGAGATGGAAGGGAACACGATTTAAGGTCCGTGGGTTTTCAGTTTTTTATGTATAAAAAAGTGGTTTTTTTTTTCTTCGGCTAGAACAGATGCGATATTGCCGCGGCTTAGTTTTATACAAGTAATGAACTCAAAATTTGTTTTTATATCTGCCAAGGGCATTACATAATTCGATCAGAACTTTTAAATTAAAATATTTCTGGTCAAATTCCTTGACGCTCATAACGAAATATTTAAAAACTGTTAAAATTTTAAAATATGTACAAAATTAAACGAAGTGTATCTACTCAAGCAATATTTAATTTGAAACACTTGGATTTCTCTTTGAGCTTTAAGGTTCTGTCTCTCTTATATTTCAGGCTAGATGTATTAATTTGTGATGGAAAATTATTTGGCCAAACAAAATAATCTTATAAAAGTTTTGTTGTAAGAAGATGCTAACTCGCGTTAAACCTTCCCTCATTCTCATATTTTCTGAGACATAAAAAGAAAGGGCGCAAGGAAATGGAAACAAGTTTCACTGTGCGAACTAAATTCTTTTACGGCTTATACCTGAATTACTGAGATTTTATGAGGATACGCTTTTGCCTAACCAGTTGGGAAATTTAATACGGACAAAGCTTCTTGCTCAAACCCCAATTTTCATAGGAAGAATCATTTATAAAAAACTTTTTTTTATGTAAAATAATAATAATATTTAGCACTGCGTCTTACTACCCATTCGGGTTATACACTTTAAGTACTAATTACACTAATGGATTAGGAGTTGGGAAGGTTTAATCAGAGGAAGTGAACCCGCATTTGCGTGGAGGGAGAGAGGAAAACCATTTAGGAAAAACCACTCCCAGTTCACCCGACCTAGATTCTAACCTCGATCTCCCCGTCCTCAGCAGTAGAGCTCAACGTGACAAGCGCGTTAGCCAACTACGCCACCGAGGCGGGTTTTTATGCACAGAAATGCTAACGTTTCACTATTGTATTAGTGTTATTTTTTAGGTATTGATTATATCTACCAAAAGTGACCGCTGCAAATCACAAGACTTGACACATGAATACTTGAAAATAGATGCAGTAACTCTTATAGCTGTCAGAAGATGGACCTCCCATAACAACCTCCGGTAAACGTGTCCCCAGCCAACCATTTTTTGAGCCCAAAATTCCATTAAAATATTCTCCTTATATTAAAATATATTGATATTTGTTGTTGTGGCTATATCAAGTTAAAATATACAAATTTCTTAACGTTAAAAATTTGTATATAATAAAATAATTTTAATTTTGCCAACTCCATTTTAGATACATGAGAAATTCCAAATTCTTTTTAAAAAAACAATTATTTTTATTATAATTATAGACTTGTAAACATGGTTAAGAAGTTGAAAATTTCCACTTTGAAAAACCCAAAATTCCCGTAAAACAAAAGGTAACTAGTGTAGGAGCTCAGAATGGATATTTATTAAACGAATGATGTAATTTAAAAGGGAGATCACAACACAAATTGTGTTGGTATTTGTTTTGTCCTAATCCCCTGTTGCTTTCCTATTACCAAATATTCATCCACCCAGTAACATTATAAACCAAATTAGTTTTGGTAGTTTATTAATTTAGGCTCTACAATTCTATCTCCTTAAGGTGTGAGTGTAAGGGAAACGAGACAAGGTAAGTCTTTTTGCAGTTTTTATAACAAAACAAATTTTTAGTAAAAAAAAAAGAAGTCAAATAGTTCCCAAGTAGAAACATCGAGTTTAATTTTCATCACAGGGTGATGTCATTAATTCTTTAATATTATTAAGGATGTCCTGGAATTTAATGACACCTTTTTTTCTCTTCATTTAAATAGTGTCTCATCTAATGCCTCTATGTTCATGACAGACATTCAACAACTGTTGATATCACCATGTGAAAACAATTTAACTATGTTTATGCTGGAGTAATATTTTATCCAGGCGAAAGAAAGTTTTCTAATACAAACTGATAAAAACTTGCGTTTTCTCGTGTCTCCTACACACCCACCTTAAGAGGTCACACCGCTGTGCCAGTATATAAAGACTGAATATTACTATATAGAATCAAGGATTGGCGCAGAAATTCTCAAGTAAGTTATACACACCATATCAGATATTTACTCTAGTGGCTCTTAAATAACCCTCATTCTAACTATTGTTACAGTACATAGTTTAAAATAACTTAACATTATAATTATTATTACTATCACAACGCACCCCAAACAATAATATCCTTCTAGAAGTTTATTTATTTGCAATACCGTGTCATCCCTGTTTTTGAACGTATCTGTTTGTTTGTTGAAAGAAATTAACCGTGTAATCTACACTTAATATTACAAAGAGGAAAGATTTGCTTTTTTGTTTGTTATGGATAAACTCCAAAACTACTGGACCGATTTTAAAAATTCTTCCACCAATATAAAGCTACATTATCAGCGAGTAACATAGGCTATATTTTATTTTGAAAATTTAATTTATTCCTCATAAAAATGTCAATAGTCACTCATATTTTATGGTAGAGTCTATGATAATTCTTC
>CABEEJ010002897.1:62079-76779 GCA_901482245.1 Timema douglasi
GGGGGGGGGGGGGGGGAAGGGGATTGTAATGCGATAACATGAAATCGTACCGTCTAGAAAGAGGAGTAGCTCAGATAATTTAGTACTATTTGGAAAATGCTTGTTATTACTCAGCCAGTTAGTTGTTAACATCTCACCTGCTTTCAAGGAATGTATATCTCATAATACACAAAATAATGATTTTACCTGTTGTGCTTTATGGTTATTAAACGTGTTCTCTTACCTTACATGAAGGAAACAAATTTCGGGTGTTATAAAACAAGGTGCTTTGGAAGATATTTGGTGCCAAAAGGAACGAAGGTACTGGGGAGTGGTGGAGGTTACATAATGGTAGGTTATATACCCTCTACTCATCACCATACATTGTTAGGATTATAAATTCTCGTGGATTACGGTGGGCGGGACATGTAGAGCTAATGGGATATTATAGATCCGTGTCCAGGGTGTTGACTGATAAGCTCAATGGGAAGAGATCATTGGGAAGACCTTGACGCAGATGAAAGGATAACATTAGAATGGCCCTGTAAGAACGGATGTAATTAGTTGGACTGGATAGAACTATCCATAGATAGGTATAGGGTGCTATCAGGTGAACTAGATAGAACCAGCTCCAGATAAGGATAGGTGGCGTAATTTTGGAAGTGTGGCAATGCTTTTTTATGTTTCTAATGCAAGAGGGAAAGTAAGTAAAAATTTTAAAATATAAATTAATAATTAATTAGTAACAGTAATTATTACTACGGGTTGGAAATGATAACATTACACTATGATGGATGTATAAAAAAAATTGAGGTTATTTTAATGGCATACGTGGATGTCTATAATATAACTTTGATATATTTTTACTATTTACCAGAGAAAGTTTTCATCCATTAGAGAAACAACCAAATTGGCATCGCTGAAGCCAACTTCTTGTAAACTACTTTCTAATTAAGATGACATGGAACATCGGGGTATTAAAATGTTTGTGAGTTTATATTTTCAGTTTCATTTGTGCATTATGTTCTTAAAGTATACCATGTTATCTCAAGGTTAGCTATTTTGTTGTATTAAGGAAGCTCTGGCATTTCGAAACCACAACAATAATATTTAAAAAAAACTTATTGTTTTCTTCCTGCCTCGGTGTCGTAGTTGGCTAACGCGCTGGTCGTGTTGAGCTCGGCTGCTGAGGACGGGGAGATCGAGGTTCGAATCTCGGTCGGGTGAACTGGGGGTGGTTTTTCCTAAATGGTTTTCCACTCCCCCTCCACGCAAATGCGGGTTCACTTCCTCTAATTCAACCTTCATAATTCCTAATCCATTAGCGTAATTAGTACTTAAAGCGTATAACCCGACCTAGTAGTAATACGCGGTGCTAAATAATAATAATAAATAATTATGGTTTTCTTCAAGGTTCATATTTACAAATGACTGCATTTATCTATAAAATAATATATATAGCTTAATATACCCTTCATATTAATCACAGACCTGCGGCGATTTGCTTAAAATATCGTCGAAAATCAGATAACTCATCATTTATAAATTCATTTCTTAATCTAATCAACTCAAAATATAAGGTTGTTCAATTCTCTAACCACTTAGCTATTCAGGGATCGTCCCATGCCCAGCGTCATTCTTCACTCATATTTTAAGGCAAAGTCTGTGATGGACGTGGGGATATAATCGGCTACTTGTAGCTATCATCGAATTCGCTTCCCGTGGCCAGGTGTAATTTTTCCAATTTATTCGAATACGACTCATTTACTCCATATTTATAATCATCCATCCCCTAAGCCATATCTATTTAATTGCGTCCGGAAAAACTGCGCCTTCCCAGAAAAAAAAGGGAAAAGTGTGTTCTCGCATGAATCCTCACACTAATATGTGGGGAAAGTGCGCCCACACGACCTTTTCTGTCTTACAAGGTCGTGTGGGTGGACTTTTCTCACTTTCCTCACCACTTTCACTGGCGTAGATTGGTTCATCACATTCTTTTGTGTAGGAAGGTGGATATTTCAAATCGACTCATCGCACATCATGAGGTCTTGAGGAGGTCAAAGCACATCGATTCATCGCACCTGTCTCTTTACCTGTTGTTTAGGTTAGGCTAGGTTAGGTTATCAATGAACTAAAGATTAGTGTGTATCTGTAAGCATTTGATATGAACGTATAAGTTGAAGTTACCAAACTAATTATTGACGACCTTTTACCCCATTTTTTGAATCTAGGCTAGACTCTTCAAACACTTTGTTAGGTTTTTGGGCGTACTTGTTTTGTACGTGTGTAAAACAGTGTGGGGCGCACTTTTCCCACCTAATGGTGTGATGATTTATAGGAGGATGCAATTCTCCCCTTGTTTCTGGGAAAGCACAGTTTTCTCGGGCGTAATTTTCCCTAATCCATTTAATTATATATCACTGCTTTATTACTTAATATGTCATGTTTAAGGCAGTTTATTTAATAATAATATAATATTACATGGTTGGGGTAAAGCATTCGTGGTAATGTAGTGGAAATATTATCCAGTACTAATGTACAGCTGTCCGGGGGACACCCAATCGAACATCCTTTCCATGGAGGCCCTTTCAATGTCCCGATGAGATGAGATGAGGCTGATAGTGAATATGAGGGTGTGGGACCAGTGGAAATACTTAAGCCTAACTTAAGCCTAACTTAAGCCTAATTAACCAAAACCTTATGACTGTTGGGGAAATTCTTCTTTCGGGAAAAACTTCCCAAACTTTCAGCCGGGAATCTAACCCGTCAGCCCTACAGGCTCGTAGCCAGGTTCACTGACGACTGCACTACGGGACTGACTAGTTTATTTATTATTATTATTATTAGCACCGCGTCTTACTACCCGTTCGGGTTATACGCACTTACGCTAATGTGTAATGGTAGGGTGAATTGTGAGATGAAATGGAAGATCTACAGTTTAACGTGGAATCCGAACCACGGTGGAGGCCTGGCTTTCCCCACATTCACAAGATGTCAGAGGTGAAAGAAGGGTTTGGTAATCAGATAAATCTGTGCCGAGACCGAGGATTGAACCCCGGCCGCCAGCACAGAAGTCTGATACCTTACCCCTAGACCGCCAGGTCACCTGACTAGTTTATTTAATAAGTATATTATATTATATTGTAATTTTTACATTATTCTTGATTACACGTGTTTTGTTCTCGCCCCTGTGTCAGGAGCACCTGGAAAAGAGATTCCTTGTCTTGAGGTGATGTGGTTTGGGTATTTGAAGGAGATGGGGGACAGTTTTAGGGGAGAATATTCTTGAAAAAGCATAGGAACCCCCTCATGGAAGTCTTTGGGACGCGGTGATAAATTTATGCCATTTCCTGTTCGTTGTCGGTCGATCGGAAGACGATCTAGTCGAGTCAGGAAGAGAGAGGTTCTGAGGGATTACCACCGCGCCAGGAGCTCTTAGCGGGTCTTGATGGCTCCAGTCCGTATCTGTGGAGGCAGGCGGGAGGAGGGGTGGATACGGGTTTATTCGTGATGTACACCTTAAACCGGATGTACAATTTAAAACAATTATAGTTTGTAACTTTTAGAGGTGCTACGTGAGAAAGAATTGAGACATATCGCAGACGTTTACAAATCCTGAATTTTTAGGAGGTTTTTTGGTTATTTTTTAATATAGATTTCAAACAAATGTAGATGATAATCATCAGCAGGTTTCTGACCAATTAAAGTTCCTTTATTTTAACTCAACAATCGCTTACAGACACAAAAATTACTTCTGAGATTCAAGCAAGAGATTAGAAAACTATGTAAAGTCATAATTTAAAATGTAACATTAATATAATTCTAATATCTTGATAATTTTGGTTTAATTGTTTTTTTTAGGGTTTTAGGTAAGTTATCACATATTTTTTAACAAACACTTTAGACTTAAAATTTAATCTTGTTAACTAGTCAGAACTTTCCCATACAAATATTGCTGAAAACCGTATTACAATCTTCGCTTTGGTGGCCGAATGGTCTAAAACGCTAATCTCGCTGTAGATTAGACTGCTGACGACGAGGAGATCGAGTTTCGAATCTCGTTTGGGTATACTGAGAGTGATTTTTTTCAAAATAGTTTTCAACTATCTTTTTCTCCACACAAACGTAGGTGAATATAACCTAAGTATAACCTTCCTCGTCACTAAAATCATTAGCGTAATTAGTACATAAGCGTGTAACCCAAACGGGTAGTAAGATGCTCCTCTTTTATATATATATATATATATATATATATATATATATATATATATACATAAAATGTTAAAAAATATTAAACCACTTCATAATTGATGTGGGATTTATAAACGTCTGTATCTCTTCTCGGTGCTTGAATGTGTAACTTTAAGAATTCCGGGTACGACATGCATCGAATAATATGCTTACTTTGAATAATTTTACTTACATTTGAAAGTTTTAACTTTACAAATCAGAAATTTTATAAATGTAAAGATAAAGCATTTTGTCCAGCCAATCATAAGGATTATTTTTACTTTCTCGCTATCTTACAGGTATAGAAAGTATTGTTATCGTCAAAAAAATCTAACTCAAGATTTTGATGAATCGTGACGTTTCATGACCCCCCGAATTCAAAAAATGGGTTTTTTGACTCTCCGTCTGTCTGTCTGTCTGTCCGTCTGTCTGTCTGCACCTCCACTTAGAGCCAAAACTATTTTACCGATCAGGCTAAAACTTGCTATCTAGGGTTTTCATAGGGTTGTCCCGAGGTGTTTTTGGAATTGGATATCTAACCCTAAAATTAAGGGTAGTTTACTGACGGGAAAAAAGAGAAAAATTCGATTTTCTCAAAATCGGCTCAAACTATTTTGAGTAGATTTCATTTCTTAACATTTATAAATATTCCAAACAAAATGGCTTTTTTCAATATTTCGGCAAAATGACTTTAAGAGTTCCTGTCCGAAGTGTAAATGATCATTTTTTATATCATCTCCTAAACTATTTGAGATATGAAACTACTTATCGTTACAAATAGGTACTTTATAATACATATATTTTGTAAGAAGCATATTTTTATAAAAACAATAACTTTCAAGCTATACGTAAAAATATATATATATGTTTTTAACGTTTCGAACTCAAAAGGTAAAAGTATTGCGACCGCAAATAAAAATCTAACCTGAAATGTTGATGGATGTCGACGTTTCAAGACCCCCCAAACCCTAAAAAGTGATCTTTGCAATTAAATCTGTCTGTGTATATCTTTAAACTTAAAATTAAGAGTAGTTTAAGAAAGGGTTAAAAGATTTTGATTAAAATTCGTATCTATGTGTTGATTAAGATTATAAATAAACGGGCTATTTTCATTTTACCATGAAAATGAAATTTAGGGTACTCTACAGAAGCTGAAACTTCAGTATCTCTGCAACTGTTTGAGATACTAAATAACTGATCATTGCAAAATTGTAGTACTATTAAAAATAAAAATAAATTATATGAAATATTTTTTTTATAAATCCAACAGTTTCTGAGATATTGGCAAATATACTAATACAATTTTGTGAGCTTTAGTTGTAAAGAGATTCTATTTAAGTTTTAACGCAATAATTCTCCAATGCCATAAATTAATTAAATATAAGTAAGTCTCTAAAAGATTATGTTGTTTTTCTTTAAACCTCTTAGGATAAATGTTTGTACAACAATGATATATCTCCATTTTAGACTCAATAGTCAATATTTATATTTTTTATTGGTCAAAATTTATAAATGAGAAACTTAATAGCAATGCGATGGAATTAAGATTTGCAACACCTAATAAAATGTCGAAAATTTTAACCAGAAGTTGAAATTTTAATACGAAGATTTTGACCCTCGTGGACCCAACATTGATCTTTTTTTTATCGGTCCAAACAGACAAATGAGGGCATACATTCTTTAAAAACAAAATTATAACATTTAAAACTGGGACTATAAAAAATAGTTTTACACAAGTATAATGCAATTTATGCTTGGTTTTGTTAGTGTATATTATTTTGTTTCACATATATTACGAGTTTTGAGTAAATATTTTCATTTTCAAATAATAGAGCGAGAAAGTCCGTGCGGAGTCCCGTACCATTTATCTTTCCTCTCTTAAAGCTAGATGACCAAAAGACGTGAGTGCAATCAAAATATGTTATAATGATAGTAGTATGATTGCTGTGGAGCAGGAGATATTCAATAACATTATTAAACAACTAATATAATTTAATTTCACTATGTTCCTAGTATTTTTTTTCTTCTTCCTAGTCACCTAGTAATCGCAGTTATTGTCTTTCAGTCCGAACCATTCTTAATCTTGTTTAACTTTCTGTTTTAAACCAACTTTTCGTATCTAAAATCCTTTTTATATTTCCTTTCTGTGGTTTTCTTTTCATACATTTATGCAGTAGACCCCCCCCTCCCCTCTCCATCAGAAATCCTTCTCCCTGTTTTTTTTTCTTTTTCAAGTGAATCTTTTTCAACTTTCCATTATCGTTTTTACCACTATATTTATAGAAACAGCGCTCTAAACTTCTGCGACCGCACCTGTATAGTGAGCTACGAAACACGTCTACCTTGATTGTTTGTATAGAAAGGGAAGAGTATTGTAAAATCCTTTTTTTTCTTTCACTCATATTAAAAACTATTTTTAATAGTATTAATAATATTAATTTATTATTATTATTATTATTATTAGCACCGCGTCTTACTACCCGTTCGGGTTATACGCACTTACGCTAATGTGTAATGGTAGGGTGATTGTGAGATGAAATGGAGGACCTACAGTTTAACGTGGAATCCGAACCACGGTGGAGGCCTGGCATTCCCCACATTCACAAGATGTCTTGTCAGAGGTGAAGGAAGGGTTTGGNTCACATTCACAAGATTTATTGTCAGAGGTGAAGGAAGGATTTGGTAATCAGATAAATCTGTGCCGGGACCGAGGATTGAACCCCGGAACCCCAGCACAGAAGTCTGACACCTTACCCCTAGACCGCCAGGTCACCTACAATAGTAATAATATTGTATTGATATTAATTCATTTTCTTTTTTCGTTTTAGCTCCGTATCTTAATACTTGTTCGTTTATGCTCATATTAATTGATTAGGCTAGTGAATTAATGATAAGGAATTTTAAATTTAGAAAAAGTGTAGGCGTATTTGCTTGGCGTTCGGGTGGATAATCATTTAGTAAAAAACCACTCTCAGTACATTTCAGCAGGATTTGAAGCCCGATCTCCCGGTCATCGGAAGTCTAGTTTATTGCGAGAGTGATGATACCTTAGCCCATGCGGCCACCGAAGTATACAATCGTTTTTTAAGGCGACGTTTCTTGATAATTTAATTTAAAGTGTGAATATATGTAAGTATATTTAGTGTTTTTTTTAAGCTATTAGATAGACCTACTGACAAATATTGTGATATTAGAGTATAACCTTTCTCAACTGGGATTTAAGTCAGGCTCTCACTGTATCAAGTTAAACATCCTATAGTCATTAATTCCTTTTCTATATTCTTCAGAGGCCGCATAAGTTAAAGGCGTCACTCTAGCAATATACAAGACTGCCGATGACTGGTAGATAAGGCTTCGAATACCGGTGGGGTTTTTCCAACATTGTTTTCCATCCTCCCTCCACGCACATGTTGGTATACTTCCTTTAAAATCCAACTTTCTCATCTCTAACTCATTAGCGTAATTAGTACATATGCGTATATCCTGAACAACTAGTAAGATGTGGTGCTAAGAAAAATTTGCTTTTTACCGATATTTAATATTTTACATTTTAGTCCTTGTTTATACACTTTTTAAAACACGTCTGTGTCGGTGCGCACACTGTCATAGCTTTTTGATACTATTCACTTCTTTGAAATAATAGTAGGTTCTATTTCTCCCACTAAAAATATTTTGATTTTTCCTTGCTCCCACTTTTTGTATTTCTCAAAAGACAATTTACTACTTATTCAGTCATATACAAATATTAATATTTATTTACCCTATTCAGTGGTTACGCGAACTAAACGTCAAGCTTATACATACTGGTTTGCGTATGCTGGGGAAATTGTGCTCATAACTCCTACCCTCCCTACACGCATATTAGAGTACATTTCTTCTAAATCATATTTCCCTAAATTGTATACCATTGGTTTAATCAAACGTGGACAGCACAGATGGGCAGTATGACACGATACAAAAATATAAAAAAAAAGATGTATCCAGTATCATACATTAACTATTAATGTCTTATTTACCAGCTTTGTAAAAATTTCTGAATATTCAAGGTGATCGGCCCTTTTCATTTGGAGTGAAAATGCAGAGCTATGGGACCAAACTGTTATCTTCAAGAATGTTTTATTGTTTTGCAATTTTCTTTTCGGAAAAGGTTTGTCCAAGAATAGAAGCATGTTGTTTAAGTTACGCTTTTTATATACACACCTCCTCCATAATTTTAACAGTGATCAAATATCTCTAATTTTGACATTTTTCAATATAAAACTGCCGGCTGCATAACATAAAATAAGAAATTGTAATACCTAATAAACATTGATACACTCTCTTAGAAGAGGCGTTGAAAATATTACTATACAAATTTATCTCGTTCTCGAGGAAACTGATACTTAAAAATTTATGATTTTTCCGAAAGACCTGTCTGGTAGCTAGCGCCATCTACTGTTTCATGAGCCATCCGTTCTTGTTAGCGTGGAAGGATACTTTGGTTGGTTGTGAACCCACGCCACGCCTTTCACCCTCCCATCTACCATCCCACAAAATATGTTTTAGACTTTCACTCGACAGGGCCAAGGAGCTTAAGATGTTATTTTCTTTTCTTAGTGCACGGATAACTATTGAGTAATTATTACCTGTTATTAAAACTATTAATAATAATAATATTATTAATAATATTATTAATAATAATATTAATAATAATATTAATAATAGTAATAATATTAATAATATTATTATTAATAATAATGATAATATTATTAATAATAATAATACTAATAATAATATTATTATATTTATCATACATACTATCATTAATATTATTAATACTCAAGATTGAGTTTATTTGTGAGCCTCTTTTATTAAAAATATCGCAATGATAAAGAAATTATACGCTTCTTGACCTTTTTTTTTTTTAAAAAAAAGGAGCTTTTCTTGTTGAATTCATTGCAATGTAACTTTTTCAGTTTTTACATTTATTCGATGATTTTCCTTTTACTTTCCCTAAAAATAGCAGCAGTTTTGAAACACTAATTCAAAGAATTTTATTTCATAGTGAAAGGATTTATTTGATCTCCTTTTAGTCTTGAAGTGGGAGAAAGCAGAGGGGGGGGAAGGGAGGGTAGGGGAGGGTGTTAAAACATTCAAGTTCACACTGTAAAGCTATTTTTACTGCCTTCACCATTGTCTTACATCGCGAAGAGATTTGGGGAGGTTGGAAATAAAATAAAATAAGAAGGTCTTTCTGTGAACGAAGACATTTTGTGACAGCGTAAAAATGAATTCTGACATGAATTGGTGAATATCCTGGAGAAAGGACCTCTTTCCTTCTCTTAAAGAGACGTCCCGAAGAGCACTAGTGAGGGTGATAGCTGCTAATAAGACAAGGGGAGATAGCCCCAAACGTCTTTTGACAACAAGATTTTTTTTTTAAACTGTTCCTTTATCTTCCATTTTTCCCCCCCCCCCCTNCCCCCCCCCCTAGCCGGCCCCTATTTGTTTCTTTATCCTTAGACTCTGGAGATACATCAAGGGTAAGCTGTCTCCAAGGGGTTACATGCAGAACAGTTTCAATATTTTAGATCTAATTTCGTGTCACTTGGGTGAACTCGTATGAAGATCTTTGCTTGTGCTCATGTTTTTTTTAAATCTAAACAGTGTTGTTTTTTATTCCTCGACACTTTTAAATTTTCCTCTCTTCGTTAGGCTCCTTTTTTCATATATAATAAAATAGTATTATTTAGTAAATAGTCATAATAGTTAATAATATTTAGATAATCTTATATTTATTGACCTTGTGCAGTGTTACCGATTTATTGACTTTTAAGGGTTTGAAACAACTAATTTTCATTTTTAGCGTCTAGCGACTAATCTGGCAACTGATGACTTTCCTTAATTTTCTTTCATGTTCATGTTCATTATTTTATTTAATGCTGTCGAATTTTGGGTTTTGAACTACCATTCTGCAATGCATTATTTCTGTCTACAGAAAAGCTCTAAACTATTCATCTGTCATTCACATTCAGTTCAGATTAATGTATGTATTTTTGGTTTGGCGACAAATCTGACAAATTTAAAAATTTTCGTTTATCGGCTATCTAGCAACTTTCTGGTACTAATCTACAATACTCGTATAGTCATTGGCAATACTGACTTTGCGAAGAAAGAGTCTGCTTTAATTTATTTTTATTTATTTATTTATTATTTAGCACCGCGTTTTACTACCCGTTCGGGTTATACACTTAAGTACTAATTACGCTAAGGGATTAGGAATTGGGAAGGTTGAATTTAGATGAAGTAAACTCACATTTGCGTGTAGGGAGAGTGGAAAACCATTTAGGAAAAACCACCCCCATTTCACCCGACCGAGATTCGAACCTTGATCTCCCCGTCCTCAGCAGTCGAGCTTAACACGACTAGCGCGTTATCCAACTACGCCACCGAGGCGGGTCTGTTTTAACTTGATCATTTATAATTTCGTTTGTCTGTCTGTCCATTTGTATTTATGGATCTTTGTTATCCAATAAATGTCAAATTTGTGAAACACTTTTAAAGAAATTTGGCAGGGAAAACACATAAATAAAAACTAGTAAACATTTATGAATATACTATGATGGTATTGTGGTCACGGTTAAAAAATATATAAAATTAACTTCCATAATGTATTCATGTGTAAAATCATATGTTCTGCAACTATAGTTTTTGTGGAATCGTATCAATGGCGATGATATAATACAAATAATATGTATTTACAATGTGCCAATACTGAGAGAAAATAGTATATTTATAATTGTTTTAAGGTTTAGATAATATAAAGTGTTATTTTTTACCTAAGCTACCTTTCATTGAAAAGTTCATTAATACCATCCACTCTTGTGTAGGGTCGTGGGTCCCAAACATTTAAAACTACGACCCTATTTTAAGACTGACAAATATTTGTGACATTATGGTCATGAAGGGAAGGAGTTTGTCTAAATGAATTTTTTTTACTACTATCTATTAAAATTTAATATTTTTTTTAATGAGATATGTGCGAAGGGTGAGTTTGTCTACATTTTGTGTTTATGACGTTATTGATATTAACGCCACAGACACTAATGTAAAACCCGATTTACCCCCTGTAATTGTATATGATGTTTCTTAATCTTTCCATATTTTTATTTATGTTTTAAATTTCGTTATTATCTAATTTTTTAATTATTTTCAATTTTCAAATAATTACAAAATTTACACATTTTAAAATATTTTAGAGGCCCACAGTTATGGAAATAATGTTGTGGAGTTTATTGTGAATCGCTGCATTACGTTGTAACTATTTGAAAACAAATCCAAGCAATACTAATTATTTTTATTAAGTCATCAACATAGCTCTAAATTATTCATAGAGCTATATTATTTTCAAAAACGAAACATTTAAAAATAAAATGGCTTAAACGACCGCTAGATTGAACTTTAATCAAGTTTCAGTTTGATTTGGTTATTTTGTATGTTTGCCTTTTCATGAGTGCCCGGTCATTGTTTTCCCCACATTTTGAGAATAATTTAAAAGAGTAGTATTTTATCCAACAAAAAACGTCATTTCATTGTTCATTGTTTGTAATGATCAATCTCCCTGCTTTTAATGAACTTTTAAAATAAATCCAAACAATTTTTTTTACTAAAAATTGTATAAAATGATTGATCGTTAAACATGATTAGTTTCATAGTTTAAAAAAGCTTATTTAAGCTATATATATATAAATATATATATATAAAAATCATACTTGATGTTTAGCTTTCCTTGTTATGTGGTGCTCATATTACAATATAAAATTAATTTATATGGTTTTTATTGTTTTTTTATGATATCCCATCTCACTGATTCAACTCATAGAACAAAAAGATTACCTCATACACGTGTGGTCTTTGAAGTGGAATTTACTAAAAGGTATTTGTGAGGAATATTTTAATGTGTTTTAATAGATATTGATTCTAGGAAATAAAACTGACCCTGTATAAAATTGTATTTTTAATCAATTATAAAAAAAATATATGTGCAAAATAATGATTCTACTAATAGATGTTGGCTAACCTCAATAATCTCAGACCTAAGTATTTGATTTGATTAGTGATATTACAGTTTACAAAACATTAAAGTCAATGTTAAGATTAAATAGTTAAATAATCTGTCCATTATCAATTAATTTAATCTATTCTTTCGGTCCGTTAAATGAGAGAGCATTGAAAAACGTTGAAGACATTTAAAAATCCCGGATTATTTAAAAAGTGTTTACTCGCCTCGGTAGTCGCGTGGTATAACGCGCTAAAATCATGTTGGATTAAATTGCTGAAGACGCGTAGATTGGGGTTCAATCCTGGTCGAGTCTACTGAAGGTTTTTCTAAATGGGTTTCCACTCTACACGCAAATGCGGGTGCATTACCTTTAAATTAAACCTTCCTAGTCCCTAACCCAATAATGTAATTAGTACATAGGTTGTGCTTAAAAAACAGTGATTAAATATTTTCTTAGTATTGTTTTCACCAAAATGTATATTATAGCTCTGACTAGCTAAATAGTTTGGATTTTAAGTTTAAATTAATTTTTTAAATGTGTAATAACTTACATAAAGGCCAATAAAATAAGTCCACATTATATTAAAACTTTCTATTGCGATCCTTTCAAAACATGACTTTATTTGATTGGACAACGCTAGATCTAAACTTATAATCTTTATCTTTAATAACAGCTGTAGGCCTACACCTTTACACTTACATTTTTTTATTTACTTTCTAGCTATCTTACAAGTAGAGAAATTATTGTAATCATCTAAAAAATCGAACTCAAAATTTTGATGAATCTCGACGTTTCATGACCCTCCAAACCCTATAAAGTGGTCTTTGCATAGACGTCTGTCTGTGTGTCTGTTTAAACTTAAGATTCAGAGTAGTTTAAGAAAGGGCGAAAAGAGAAAAAATCGATTTTATCAAAATCGCTTCTAACAATTTTGATTAAAATTCGTATCTAGGTGTTGATTAAGAATATAAATAGACTGGCTGTTTTCATTTTCCCTAGAAAATGACTTTTAGGGTACTTTACAGAAGCAGAAATTTCCGTATCTCCGCAACTATTTTAGATACTAAATAACTTATAATTGCAAAATTGTAATACTAATAATAACAAAAAACTTATACATTAAATAAATTTTTATAAAACCAACAGTTTCTCAGATATTGACATATATTAATACAATATTGTGAGCTTAGTTGTAAAGATATACTACTTGAGTTTTAACGCAATTCTCAAATGCCATTTAGTAATTAAATATAAGTAAGCCTCTCAAAAAGTTTGATATTTTTCCTGAAATCTTTAAAAAAAATTAAATTATAAAATTTAAAACTGGTACTCAAAGTATGTTTTACATAAGGTTAGTAAAATATATGCTTGGGTTTGCTAGGGTATATTATTTCTTTTCACATAATATATTACGAGTTTAGAGTAAATATCTCCATTTTTAAACAATAGAGTGAGAAAGTCCGTACGGAGTTTCGTACCATTTATTTAAATGGTCAAATACTTGTTGTGAATTTTGGCCTACATTATGTTGGAAACTATATTAAAAATTTAATATCACTTAATAAATAATCCGATATTTCTAAACGTCAGCATTGCTTCTCATTGCTCTTTCATGTAGCACCCCCAAGTATTTTATATTTTGTAAACTATGTCAACCTTATAAACTAGCATGTATGCTATATTTGAATTATTATATAAGGGTATTCAAACAAAAAACATTAATTTAAAAAAATCCAATTTAAATAAATAAAACGTTTAAGGATTAACCTAAATATAATATTGTTTGTAAAAAAAAATTATATCTCCCCTAACACAAATTGTTTGCAATTTTTTTTTAAATAAAAGCTATATGCAAAGAATATTAAACTACTATTATAAACACACTCATAAATTTTAATTATTCATCGTTCCTGTCAGTTGATTTTTTTTTCCCCACCCTTGCTTCTAATCGCTTCCATCTCCAGTTTTTACTAAAGCATTTCTGTGCCTCCCCTTCCCCCCCAGCCATAACTACTCTGCTGCACCCGACCCCCCTCCCTCCCCTTCCAACCACTTTTTAAATATGCAAACATAATTTGTTCTGAAATATACATGGTGTTTCCTCCCATGCCTAAACCAAATGTTATTTTTACTTATCTTGGCAAAGGATTTTTTTTTTTAGCGTGCGGTGTTATTTCTCCGTCTCTCTTTTTCGCTAAGGACTGGCTGGCTTGTGAAAAATTACCACCCTACAGTGCATGAGTTTAACAATTCCACACGTGTGTCTGGGGAAAGGGGAGGGGGGTTATAAAAGGGGTTGTAGGGGGGGTTGGTAGTGAAAACGATCCTTAAAACTCTCTCACCGTGAAAAAAATAATAATTGTAAGAGCTCGGCCATGAAATTCACACCTTAGGAATTAATGTAAGGTGTGAAAAGGGGCGTGGGAGGAGGTTTGGAAAGGGGGTTGAG
>CABEEJ010002897.1:76960-97111 GCA_901482245.1 Timema douglasi
AGATATGGCACAGAGGGTGTTTTGTTGAGTTGGACATTCATACCAATGGGTTTATGAGCGAGGATAAAAAAACACTTAAGCTAGGAATTTGATGATTTAAGTTGGTATTAAACTTTAAAACTTAATATGACCTCCTGGTCTTATGTTTCCTGCACATGCACGCACTATGCGCAGTTTCATATTTCGCACGAAGTCTGTTTGCTGTTGTTTGTGTATATTTTTATAATTTTAGTAACAGAATGTAACGTTATTTGTGTCCATGACTCTGACCAAGATTAGGCCTTGGGCTCTTGACAGGTTATCGAAATACGTTACTTCCGTCATCTTGTATTTTTTTAGTTCTGAATTTTTTTTTCCATAGTGTCACACCAAAATGAATCCTTTGAGGAATTAATTTGTACGTTGCGTCCGCCATCTTAGATATTTGAATTTTCAAATTTAGATTTATTTTTTTCCCCATAAACATGGCATGCTTCATAGTGCCCATGCCAAATTTAAGTTATCTATAATTCAAATTGTACGTTGCATCCACCATCTTGGATCCGCCATCTTGAAATTTTCAAATAAAGGATTTTACTCATAATAATGGTAGTTTACATAACGTCAATACCTAATTATGACTCAATTTGTACCTTGCGTCCACCATTTTGGATCCGACATCTTGGATTTTTATTTAAATTATGATTTCTTCTCTAAAGATGGCATGTTTTATACCATGAATGTCAAATTTCAGCTCTATAGGGTATTTGGAGGCGGTAAAAAGAGCCCTAAAAAGACACAAACACAGCATGGATTTTATATTATGTAGATGATGATTCTTTATAATATTTTCCAGAAAAATAATGCATGATGCTTACACAAATTGTTGGATTAAGATAAAACCGTACACAGCAAAATAATGTAATGTTTTGGTTGTATTCGTAAATGTGTAGACGTTTTTATCACAAACACACGCAAACACACACGCATATATATATATAAAACTATTAACACTCCGTGGTGTTTAAACATCCAGGGTGGCTTCAGAATCAGTATTAAATTGTCCCTGCAAAAATGTTTCCTGCAGAAATACTTAATATTCATGATGGTGTTTGCTGCCACGTGTCTTGCATTTTTAATGTGTTAAATATTTGGCGGATTCGGACAATCTTGATAGCCGATCTATTTGGAATAACTCTATTTCCATCCGCATCGATAATTAAGTGGAATGAACGTTATACTCTTTTACATTGAATATCACCTCCGAGGGTACTGCAGGTTTTATGGAGCAAAGATTTACATCCCTCCCCCTACCCCCCCTCTCTCTGCTAACTGTTGCCAAATCCCCTCGCTTTCTGTTATTTCGGAAGGAGGCTCGCTTGGCTAAGAAGGAGCTACTGGAAGCCTCGACTAACCAGCGTTGCCAGCCAAATGTATATTATATTTAAGGGAAGATAGATCCCAATAAAACCAAATAGTGTCAACGAACGACGCTTCCAAATAATAAGCATGCAAGGATAATATACAGTAGCCCCATGGCTTCTTTGCTGCTTACTGACAGCTTTGAAAAGTTATCAGACCAAATTATGTATCCCTACACCGAACCATATGATCTTCAAAAACATGTGTTTAGCAGCTGTCACATCTGACAGTCAAAATTTAAGTATGTAGCTAAATGTTGACTATGAAAAGTCAGCTTTGAGCTGTTAGTCAGCACCAAAGAAGCCACGGGGCTACTGTACATTTTAGTTTGGTTTTACGGTGACCAGGAAGTCAATGTTTAGATCCCGGCCTATAGTACTTATGATACATTTTAACCCGAAATGATTTTTCACTCTCTCTCTCTCTCTCTCCCTCTCTTCGCGAGATGTTGTGTACATGTCTTGTATATTCCACCTTCCTCATACCTACCCCATTATTATGGTCAAATGTAAATTGGTAGTACGAATAATAAGACATTGTCAAAACAATATAATCAACTTTATCTTAATTTGTATTTTTTTTTCACGTCATACGCTCTGAAATTCTTTATTAAAGTGCTTTCCAGGCTGATCATAACTTTGGTGGTCTTTACATTGTATTGATTTAATAAATATCGCTAACACTAGAATATACCATCATTAATTAATCACCAGGACATATTTCTAAACTTTTAAAAATATTTTATTAATTCAGTTCATATTTGGATAGCTAGTAGTAAGGAGGCTAGTTTGTATAAAAATGTAATCGTGTAGTTATATTTATTAGATGTTTTATAATAATAATTACAAGCCTATCTTTAGGATATTTATCAAGCGTTTATAATTATTTTTACCGGTCTATAACAACATTAGAAAAGGTTAAGTCATAACTAATACAGCATATGCCTAATAAGTTCACAGTATCACTTATATTACACATCAAAATATTTTTTTTATAGTTTGTCCTATAAAATAGAACTGAGGAAAACACATAGTATTATTATTATTATTATTATTAGCACCGCGTCTTACTACCCGTTCGGGTTATACGCACTTACGCTAATGTGTAATGGTAGGGTGATTGTGAGATGAAATGGAGGACCTACAGTTTAACGTGGAATCCGAACCACGGTGGAGACCTGGCATTCCCCACATTCACAAGATGTCTTGTCAGAGGTGAAGGAAGGGTTTGGTAATCAGATAAATCTTTGCCAGGACCGAGGATTGAACCCCGGCCGCCAGCATAGAAGTCTGACACCTTACCCCTAGACCGCCAGGTCACCCTAACATATAGTACATCTATCAAACGCTAACGATGGTAATTATACAGTATATTATTGAAAAAGAAAGGATATCGATTGTATTATTAAAACAACAAATATTCTAAAAAGGGCTATCAAGATCATGATTTACAAATTTAAATTAACACCCTCAAAATTACGGTATGTATGGTATACCAATATATCCATAATAAAATGAATAAGTCATAACCTACACCTTAAAGAATATTAAGTTTCAAGTATGCTATAATAATAGGTAAAATAAACAATTAAATTCACAAGTATTTATTAAAATGTATTATTCCGTCGTGGTTCGAATTCTATAGCTCTAATTTAAATTAGATATAATATATATGCATATAGAGTCTGTACACAAAGGCAAATAAACAGATACACAAATGCAGGCAAATATACGTACGTTTACGTGTTTTTAACACATAAAACCTAAAAATACATTAAAAATAATGTCAGGAGATTAAAGGGTATTTACATTATATGTCATGTTCAATGTTTTGTCCTTTATTGACGATACAAAAATCAACTCGGTGATCAAAATTATTATGAACTTGGTCATTAGCCCTGAACTCTAATTAATCTTCGTGCAGCCCTCCATGATGATTTGTTTGAGATGATCCCTGTTACCTACCAGAACAAATAGCTTCTCGCTTCGGTGGCCATGTGATATAACGCGCTAATATCGTGTTAGACTAGACTGTCATAGACGGGGAGCTTGGGTTTCGATCTTGATCGGGTGTACTTAGGGTGATTTTTCCTTAAGTTGTTTTCCACTCTCACTACAAGAAAATTCGGGTGTATTTCCTCTATATTAAGCTTTCCTAATTCCGAATCCCGCAGTGCAATTAAAACATATGCGTATAACCTGAACGGTTAGTAAGCCGAGGTTCTAAACAAATAAAAGTTGTTATTATTGCCTACCAACTTTGTTTGGTGACCTTTTTTTTTTACCTTTATCAATGGGTATATACTTTATGGCCACTCTGTGTGTATGTATATATATATATATAGATTATATATATACTATTAATTATAGTATAAATGGTTTTATTCGTTAATGTTTTAAAAATATGGGATAAAACCATGTATACATTAATATATATATATATTAATTATTGTATAAATGGTTTTATTTGTTAAAGTCTTAAGAATATGGGATATTAAAATTTGCCATAAATTTTTATAGTTCCTCCATATAGCTAGCAGATTCGCTGCGTAATCGCTGTAAATAATAGGTTTATATATAGAAGAATTAACCCTGAATTTGTAGTTTCTTGTGAACTAAGCAGTATTTTATGATTCGAGAATACAGAGCTCCAACATTTGTGCATTCACTGTCTTATGGGACTGAGTTTAATGCTCTTACGATGCCTTCCTAAAATAAAGGAAAGGAATTCTCAAAGTTAAGCTTCTTATAGAACCTTTTGTGATTCTCTTCTAGTTGAAAGCAATACAACTCCTTATTGTGCTGTACTTTCCATATTTTGTCTAAAAACCTATTATATAAGTTTTCGAGGTTGTAATACGTTGACGTTAAATAAGAGAATATTAATGTTCAGTAGATTATTTAAATAATATCAAAGTTAATTACGACTTTAACTTTGTTTTGTGTTGGTGTATACTTCATTTTACCAGTTCTCTCTTGATGTGAAATGCGACCTCTTATCTTACATAACGAAAAAAAATATTAGATTGTTCAAAAGTAAGATTTTTATGAAGATGTAGCCTACCTATTTCATCACCCCACACAAATAACATAATAATAATAATAATAATAATAATATTTAGCACCGCGTCTTACTACCCGTTCGGGTTTTACGCTTTTAAGTACTAATTACTCTAATGGATTAGGAATTGGGAAGGTTGAATTAGAGGAAGTGAACCCGCATTTGCGTGGAGGGAGAGTGGAAAACCATTTAGGAAAAACCACCCCCAGTTCACCCGACCGACATTCGAACCTTGATCTCCCCGTCCTCAGCAGTCGAGCTTCAACACGACAAGCGCGTTAGCCAACTACGCCACCGAGGCGGGTCACAAATAACAGACAGAGGTAGAGACAAGAGATTTATAACTTTTATTCAAAACAATCAAGATACACCTCATTGAGGAAGTGGAACATACAAGCGTTAGGCGCTGAGAAAGTAAACAAACATAATGGGCTGGCAGGAGCGTAGGTAACCATCAGGGCCAGAAGGGCATGCAAACAGCAACAATAGGTAGCAACTAATTTAAGCGCCAAAAATGGCGTAATCAGAAAACAACGATAATACACTAAGAATTGACCTCCAAGTTAATATTAATTACACCTCTCATAATCGAAGGCTAAGAGCCAATAACAGGTTTGTGCCCTAGCATTAAATCTAAGGTGAGAATAGGATCACAAGTGGTCGTCATCTGACAAACCCTAACTAACCTAAACATCGGTATGAAACCTTTCATTATTTATATATAAAGCTCAAAATACCTAACCATAATAAATAATCTGAATATATAATAACAAGTAGAATGTCTACCAGAGAAATATTTACATGGCGGCGCGTGGCCCCTTTTTTAACTAACATATAAATATAAGTGATACGACGATATTAAACTATATCAAATTTAATAACAAACAAAATGTCCACATTAGAGATATTATCCACGCCAGCTCGCGATCCCACATTTAACTAACATCTGAACGTAAATTGTCCACCAATAATAAAATGTCCCAATCCTTTTTAACATCAAATAGAACAGAACAAGAATACAACAGAAAATAATACAGAACTTATTGTTACTGTCTCTCTACTAGCTAAAGCAGGCCATGAAACTTTCCGTGAAGCGGATATAATTAATTTAAGATAAAGACAATCATGTCAAAAGGTCTTCCCAAAACACACAAGGAACTAGCACAGCTACGGACTGGTCGCCCATGGTATCTGAATATCCCATAGTCTTAAAGGCAGAAAACCGTAATAGAAATAATAATAATAATCAAATATATATAAAGTCCTGAACAGTAAATTTAGAATAATAAAGATTTAGCGCCAAAGAGAATTTTGAGAAACATGTCGAGCCTATTTAATAGTTAGGCCTCTCACCTCGAAAGCCCAGAGTGTAATGCGTGTTCACATTCTAGACTGCGACCGTTATATATCCTAAGGAAATCATGTGTTCTCGGGGCGCGGAGAGCAACGGAGAGGAAAGGGGTAAAGGTTCCAGAACAGTCTCCACTCGTCCACACGCATTTAAGTCTATACACAATCACAGTTCGTAGAAGTTCTGAATATGCCCGCCGACGCTTGCTGAGCTCACGCGCAACGCTGCTCATTTGTTTTGGGGAGCGGTTCAACCAACACGGCTGGCAGCGAACCTCGGACCTCGAGCTAGTTCAACGTTGACAGTGCTGCGGTGTTTGTCGGATTGTAGTCGTGCCGCCGGAATGAGTCAACTGGGGCTGGCTTGGTGAGTTATACAACTTCTCCGAATTTATGTTGTAAAAAGATTACAAAGATATTTGTTCCAAAAAAGATGAGGAAACAGGGGAGTGAAAGAGGTTACATTATAATCAATCACTTACCAAGTACTCATCACAAGACATTGTTAGGGCAGTCAAGTTTCGGAGATTACGCTGGGCAGGGCATGCAGCGCAAATAGGAGTACCCAGAACCGCGTTCAAGGTATTGACTGGCAAACCCAATGGGGATAGATTATTGGGAATACCTAGATAAAGATGGGAGAATAACATTAGAATGGACCTGAAAGAGAGATAGTGTGTACTGAGGTGGACTGGATATAATTATCTCTAGATAGTGATAGGATGCAATGAGGGGGACTAGATATACTTAGCTCAAGATATGAATAAGGCATAAAGAGGTGGACTGGTTACAAATAGCTCAAGATAGGGATAGGGTATGATGAGGTGGACTGGATATAAATAGCTCAAGATAGGGATAGGGTATAATGAGGTGGACTGGATATAACTAGCTCAGGATAGAGATAGGGTTGTAATGAGGTGGACTGGGTAAAACTAGCTTGAAATAGGGATAGGGTTTACTGAGGTGGACTGGATAGAACTGGAATAACGATCAAGGTGTCTGAGTTGTTTACTAAATGGTTTTCTATTCTCCTTAAACACGAGTGCGGGTACGTTTACTACAAATTAAACTTTATTCATACTTAACAAATTAGATTAATTAGTTCATATTCGTGTAGCCCGAAAAGGTAGTGAGACAGTGTGGGGGGAAAAAAATCCTCTGGAAAATTATCCTGTTTTCAATAGGGTCCAAATTTAATATAAAAAAAAGGGTGTAGGCCCACTTGCCTTTTTTTCTATTTTGCGGATAACATATTTTATTATTGTTATCACTTACAATGTTTCACGTACAGGGCTTAAAAGCACAAGGATTGAAGCTTAATATGCACATTCTTCTACTATTATTATTACTATTATTTAGCACCGCGTCTTACGACCCGTTCGGGTTATACGCTTTAAGTACTAATTACGCTAATGGATTAGGAATTGGGAAGGATGAATTGGAGGAAGTGAACCCGCATTAGCCTGGAGGGGGAGTGGAAAACCATTTAGGAAAAACCACCCCCAGTTCACCCGACCGACATTCGAACCTCTTATCTCCCCGTCCTCACCGGTTGAGCTCAATACGACTAGCGCGTTAGCCAACTACGCCACCGAGGCGGGTTCTTCTATTAAAAAAGCACCACAATTAAGAGCTAAAGTATCAAATTAAAACTAATTAATTTTAATTAATTTTGACTAATTTATATACTGCCACTGTCACGGTTCTCTTTTAGGGCATCAAATTTATATTTTTTTAAATCCTTGGGCTCCAAATTATCAAATCCAAGTGTGCACACACACACATATATATATATATAATTATTTTGTGTTGCTAGGCTCCATATAATTCAATGAGATTCCGATATAAAACTTTACATGGTATTAGTTAAAGTATTCACTCTTAAGCATAAAGGTTATAAATGGGGTGCAGACCAAGGGTTGTTTGATAATATCAGCTTTAAATCAATACATATTTGCTTCGGTGGCGTTGCTTTAACAAGAGACTAGACTACAGACGATGGGAATATGTGTGTTCGATCCCATTCTGGTGTACTAAGGGGAGTTTTTCTTAAATGGTTTCTCACACTCTCTCCACGCAAATTCGGATACATTATCTTTATAAACTCAACCTTACTAATCCTTAACCCTGTAGTGCAATTAATGCAAAAGCGTATAACACGAACGGGATAAACAAATAAAATTAGCCCAAAGAAAGAACTAATAATTAATTTTGTGGTCTACATTTCTCACTTCTATGATTGAAGAGGATGAAAACTTTCTTGAATCAACATTAGCTTAGGCCAAGTTCGGTAAAGTGTCAAACTCTGATAACGCCCAATCTCCCCCTACCCTTCTCCATAAAAGAAAAAAAAACAAGTCTGCTTGAGAAATGTATCTGACAATCAGATAAGTTCGCACGTGGTGCAAACTTCTCCTCAGAAGTTGTTGAACCTTGAAGATTCATCATCACCCTGCCCTCCTTTCCCCACCCATTCTTTACCCACTCATCCGAAAGTTGTTTCAAACTACCTCTGCTCGTAAACTTTCTACAGGGTGATTTTGTTCTTTCATCTTAACTTTTCTTTAATTTCATATCATGATAATGTGATGTAGGTGGGGGCAAAATGTTCACATTGGTCGGTACCTAGAAATAAACGACTTGGAACTGTGCATAGTAAAAAAACAAAATTTGGAATACCAACCAACATTCACCTTAGCATTATTTTTTCTCGTCCTTTTGTATTTCCCTTATTTTTTTTCGTTTTTTTTAGCATCACTACTTACTACCTGTTTGGGATATAGACCTATGTATTAACTACGTTAATAGTTTTTAATTTAGAGGACGTGCACCCACATTTTCGTATACGGGGAGTGGAAAACCATTTAGAAAAAAACTAGCTTTCAGTGCACCCGGCCAATATCGAACACCGATATTCCCGTCTTAGGTAGTCTAGTCTAACATGAGAGTAGCGCGTTAGACCATGCGAGCACCGAAGAGTGATTTCGCGTTAGCCATGTGGTTCTTGTCGAACGGGATTGGAACCCCGGTATACCTGTCACTAGCAACCCTAGATAATGCAAGAGCAATACATCGATTAGACCATGTGACCACCAATGTGTGTTCTGAGTTAATTCAAAATGTGTATGTGAATTTCTCACTTCATTTAGTATTACATTAATTTTGTATTTATTATTTTATTGCCGCGTTACCTGTTTAGGTTACAGGCATATATGTTAGTTACTTTTAAGGGGTAGGGATGAGGTAGGAAGCATTTTAGAAATAATATACCCAAATTTGCATTGGAGAAGAATGGGAAACCATTTAGGAAAAACCACCCTCAGTAAACCTAACCAGTATTCGAACCCTGATTTCCCTGTTTTCAGCAGGCCAGTCTAACAGGAAAGTGTTGTGTTAGATCATTTGGTCATTAAAGTGACTCAAAACTTATTACTGACCAGTCATCAACACTCCCATACTTGTGTTGGAGTAGACTGCCGAAGGCGAGGTGATTGGGTTTCTTCCCGGGTCGGTTGCACTGAGAGGTGGTTTTTTTCCCTCTAAATATTTTTACACACTCCCTCCACGCAAATTCGCTTACTCTCAATTAAAGCTTCCTAATCCCTAATCCATCAGGTTAATCAGTCCATAGGCGTATAACCCGAACGGGTAGTAAGACGTGGTGCTACTCCCTTGTGAGGTGTGTACACCAGAGCTTATGTAATAGTTTGTCAAATGGGAGACCCTCTAATTATTTTGTACAGTTTTAACAAGCTCTGCGAAACCAGGTATCATTCCACGACACTCCTCTGGATTTACACATCAATTCATGTTCACAATGGGTTTGTAATTCACTGTTCATCATATGCTTTTGTCCTCCTTTGTATGTTTCACGTCAATGCCATCAACGGTAAAATGTTCCTCATAAATCAGTACTCTTGCTATGGTGGTTCCTCAACATGTCCATGTGCATACGTTTAGGAGAACGTTATTATTCCTGTGTGAATTTCGTATGAAATTTCATGTTGTACAATCAATTTACTTTGAAAGCTTGCAGTCCTATCACGTATCATTATACTATATATATTATCTAAGGTAGACCATAGTGCAATTAAATGAGGTATTCTTCCACTTTTAAAGGTAAGGAGAAAGTACCTACCGGCTTCAGTGGCTGCACGGTCTAACGCGCTAATCTCGCAGTAGAACAGACTGGCAGTGATGCGTAGGCTGAAGTTCGAATCTTAGTTGGGTCTACTGAGGGTTTTTACAAAATGGATTTCCTCTCTCCTTTCACACCAATGTGGGTAAACTCCTTGTAAATACAACCTTCCTAATCCCTAAAAACCATCCGCGTAGTTAGTAGACAAGCATATAACCAGAACGGATGGTAAAAAGCGGTGCTCTCTCTCTCTCTCTCTCTCTCTATATATATATATATATATATATACATGAGGGTACCTGCTTAAGTTTACTCGTATACTTTTTTTAATTGCGACCATGAATGGAATTGAAAGACGAATTTAAGCAATATTGGAGTATGATTTTGATAATACAATGACATGCCTTATTATAATATTTATATTATTAAGTCTATACTTTAGAATATATCGTGTATGTTTTATATGATTGAGCTTAAATCTAAGTGACGCTCTTTATTATGTTTAAGGTGGTAATGAAAGGAACCCAAGAGTGTAAATGTTTTTGCAATTTTTATAGCAAAAAAAATTTTTGTTTGTAAAAATAAATCCAATATCACTTCAATTTAATTTTCTTCATATGGTGACTTTAACAGTTTTTTAATATCTGTCAAGAGTGTCCTGAAATTTAATGACAACTTTTCATCTTCATTTGAAAATGTTTTTAGATAATGCCACTATGTTTATGGCAGATATTCAACAACTGTTGACATGACCATGTGAAGAAAATTAAACTCTACGTTTGTTTTGGAACTATATTTGATTTATTTTGATCAAAAAAAAGTTTTGCTATAAAAATTGCATCCCCAGGTTAATCTTTTGAGGCCTAAATATGTTAATTTCTTGAACATTTTTTTTAAAAATAGTGTACAAATTTTACTAAGCTAATATAAAAAAGGAACATAATATATTAACCATGTCTTAAGTAATTACAATGTGTATTAAAAATGGAATAAATTCCATGAAAATGAAATTATTTGAATTTAACGAAAATAGTGGCTATGTGCTTAAAAGGCGTATAATACAAAGAATAGCCAAAAGAGTGTAAGCTTGGGTTTATAAAGGCTGAACTAGTTCTCCTTGGCTATTCAAAAAAACTATATTTGAATTTTCAGCTATATCTTAAACGTTCTCAAGACTTTGTTTATAAATATTACTATATTTAAAATGTAACCATATTCTTTTTGTTGTAGAAACAAATACACATATTAATGTGTGTGTTTTGAATAATCTGGACATTCTTACACAGATATACAGGTTTTCATAAAAGAGTTTGTTTGAAACCTATATTTAATATACTTTCCATAGCCTTGAGCACATTTAAATATATTACAAAACTTTAAGGTCTATTTTATTAAGTCATTTTATATCTGATACACCAAACAAAAGAATGTTAACTCTGGAAGATGCATCTAAATATTTTTTGCTCTAAATTGCTGTTTTATCAATTTTTACAAATCTGACCACATAAATAAATTCTTGAAGTGAGAAAATAAAATTCACCCAGCGGTTGTTAGGCTCTAAATGCGTTTCATTTGTGTTTAAATCGAAGCTGTGATTTGAATACAATGAGGAAGTAAAATACACAGAGACAAACATAGGCCCACGCAAGCCTCACATTATATATTTAGCCTCTTATTTTTGCGATCGATGTATTATTATTATTCTGGGATGTAAACATATTTTAATAATAAGTTAGGAATAAGGAGGATAGTATTTTAGAATAAACGCACCAGCATTTTCGTGGTGAAAACGGGTAAGTCATGGTGACAATCGCAGTTTAACGTGAAATTTTAATATTCTTTTTTTACGATTCTTGATTCTTTTATATTATGTTCTAGCACAAAGTATCAACATAATACTTTTAACTAAAGTAATATAAGATAGTTAATTACAATGTATTTGTCAAATAACCTTCGAAATCACTTTCTGGCTATTTTAAACCTTGGTCGAAGATCAATAGTATAATATACAAATTATGTTCCACCAGGTAAACCTAAGCCTTAGTAATTTGAATACATTAATAGTAAATACACGTTACGTTCTAGGATTTTAGGAAAAAACAGTCCGCAGTACACCCATTTGGGATTTGAACCCTAAACTCCTAGTCGTCAGCAGTAGGAGCCTACAGTATTTGAGAATGATGCATTAGATTGTGTGACCACCTACGTTGTGTTTTATTCCCCTATTATTTAAGAAAAAAATAATTTAAAAATTAACCAAAATAATAAGAGTGAAAAGTTTGCCAAATATAATGCATTAACTGTTTTCCCCATAGCTTACTCACTAGTTTTTCCTATTTTAGGAAGTGGCGTTACGCGTTTTACACTCCTCCCTGATGAGCTCCGATTGAATGAACCCTATGTCGGGGGATTGGGCGGTGACGATCGATTTTATTCAAGAGGCAACCATTATCTCTTTGTCCAATGGCAGCAATGTAAAGTGTGAACTATTTTCTTATTTTCATTGTAAAAGCCATATTGTAATCGTCCCTTTTATATGTTTTTATCCACCTTTCCTTTACCTTCTTCCAAATATAATGCAATTACCTCATAAAGCGAAAAGAGGTTTTTCTTATAGAGATTCACTAATGTGTATTAAATAGAAGTTTCGCCATTTTCTTAGACCACAATTATTTCTCCAAATAACACGATTGATGGTCAAACTCTCTTCTTATATATTTGAAGAATACACATGAAAAAAAAATCACTTCAAAACCTTATTTTGCCATTTTTCCCCCCTTGAAATTTATGTTGTTTTATGCTGTCATTTATAAATAAAAGTAACGCAATAAAAACAGCTGTAAACGTTTCTTGAAGAAAAACAACACTTGTATTAGTTTCTTTAGTCATAATTTTTATGTTTCACAATAGTTTAGCTATAACTGGTGTAACAAGATTAATGTTTAATAGCGTGAACGGCGCGCTCTTATTGTTTACCCTTGCTGTGCTCCCTGTTCTCTCTGTCTCACTCCTTGTCTGGCAGGTAGGCAGCGGCCTTAACACTTGACTAGGGGATTAGAGGGGATAGGGGGGAGGACGGAGACAAGTCTGGAAGGATCTGGGTCCTTTTAACTCCGGCCTAGTATTTTAGAAGTGGAGGATTCCAGACCCTTAGCTGGCACCAGCCAAATATATACACGCTCAATGATAGCCAGGTGTGGTTATTTCTTGGTTCTCAACCAATGAGTCCAGGAGTGGACCAGCGAGTCCGGGCGTGGACTAGTGAAACCGGGAGTGGACCAGCGAGTCCAGGAGTGGACCAGCGAGTCCGGGAGTGGACCAGCGAGTCCGGGAGTGGACCAGCGAGTCCGGGAGTGCACCAGCGAGTCCGGGAGTGGACCAGCGAGTCCGGGAGTGGACCAGCGAGTCCGGTAGTGGACCAGCGAGTCCGGTAGTGGACCATCGAGTCCAGTAGTGGACCAGCGAGTCCAGGAGTGGACCAGCAAGCTCAGTGTTAGTGTGACGCGTGCCGGTGTAGTGTGTATGGCACTGGGACCTGTGGAAGTGTGCAGTGAGTGTCTTTAACATCGAAAGCGGATTGTGTCGTAGGCAGGCGTTTTAGGAAATTGATATATTACATGTTTGAATATTTATTCAGTGTTTTTGTTAACAGGCTGTATACTTGATTTGATGTAAATCTATTTTATGTATTTTCAATTGTGTATCGATTTACAAACAATTGTCTATATTACCTGAGTCAGTGGAACTGTTTAGTTATAATTAATCCATTGTAACTTTACTTTATGTGTTTTCATTTGTTTATTAATTTAAAGACAATTACTAGTATTATTTAGCTCAGTGAACTGCTTAGTTATAATGTATTCAGCATTATTATATTTATTATGTGCTTATTGGTTTATTAATGTACATAATTACTATGACTATCTAATTTGTTTAGTTGTTTAGCTGTATATTTAATTCTGTGAATTTTTTTGGGGTGGTGTTTTAAATAATCAAAACCTTGGGGGATCTGCGAGTATTTAAATTCCTATTTAGCCTGCAACATACCCCAATATCCTCAAAAGAACTCTTGGTTCACACGTTAACGTGTGAACGGCCTGTGACCCTCCCAGGTCACGCGCGTCCCACGTCACACTATTATAAATCAGGTGATCTTAAAGGACAAATTACTTGTTCCTTCTCTTTTACTCGTGAGGAAATGTCTGCTATCAATACTTAAGTACCGCGCAAGCCTAGTCAGAATGAGAATAGCTTTGTTTTATAGCTGGAGAACACTTAACGTAATTCATTTTGAGCTTGATGAGTAAACTATTTGTAATTTAAACCCCCACACCTACTGACTCGTAAGTCCATATCCGAGGTGTCATGGATACGTAAATACGTTTTATGATTTGAAATTGGGTGTTTTATCATCATTAAATATAATATAACCGTATTCTTAAACGGTTAGCGTGCTCATGTTGAAATTTGAAATTAGCTTAGTTTTAAAGACAATAAATAACTTAAATATCGTTACTCGATGTTAATAACTTTTAGAAGTCAAATGTCATTTTCTTGAAATTTAAATACAGAAGTTAAGAGCCCATTTCACTTCACGGCTAACCTTATTTAGGTTGATAAAATCTAACTTTTATATAAAGAACCTTTTTGAAAATAAAAATGAGTATATTTTTAGGCCAACAGGGATCAGATTTTACTATATATTAGGTTATTTTAAAGGTATAAATAATATCACTTTGCATCGGTGACTTTATGGACTAAGGCGTCACTCTCGTAGTAGACTATATTGCTGATAACAAGAATATCAGGGTTCGAACACGGGTCCGGTCTACTTAGGGTGGATTTTCATAAAAATAAATGCATACCCTCCTTCCACGCAAATGCGGGTACATTACCTCTAAAATGATTCCTTCCTAATCCCTGCCCTAATAGAGTTTATCATATATAAGTATAGCCTGAATAGGTAGTAGGACGTGGTGATAAAAAAAAAGTAATCATAAGCCCACTTCAGTGACTGAATGGTCTAACGCGTCACTATAGCAATAGACTGGAATGCTTATGACGGGAATATTGAGGTTCGAATCCCTATTGGGTGTGCTGAAGTTGATATTTATCTAAAAAAAATCCACTCTCTCTCCACGCAAACAGGGATATACATCCTCTAAAATGAAACCTTCTCTATCTCTAATAGATTAGCATAATAATTGAGGGGGTTGGAGCAAAAAGGTTATAACTCCCACGGATTTTGATAGGAGATTTTCACTATTTAAACGTCTATAAAATTTGTAAATACTCGAATAGATACTATTATTATTATTAGCACCGCGTCTTACTACCCGTTCGGGTTATACGCACTTACGCTGATGTGTAATGGTAGGGTGATTGTGAGATGAAATGGAGCACCTACAGTTTAACGTGGGATCCGAACCACGGTGGAGGCCTGGCATTCCCCACATTCACAAGTTGTTATTAATACACGTATGGTCAGAGGTGAAGGAAGGGTTTGGGAATCAGATAAATCTGTGCTGAGACCGAGGATTGAACCCTGGACCCCCAGCACAGAAGTCCAACACCTTACCCCTAGACCACCAGGTCACCGAATAGATATTAATATATATTCGTTGATTTTAGCTATCCACAAAATATTGACTGGCTATAAAAAAAAAACTACTTTTAGTTTGAGAGGTAAGCTATCATAAATCCGTGCTAATACATTATTAAATGAGACATCATGTTTTTGACCTCATTTAGAACGTAAGCGTATAACCTGAACGAATAGTAGTATTCGGTCCTAAAAAAAAGTAAAATAAAAAGGGGGTGATTATGAATTGTGGTGTGTGTGTTGCAGATATCCAGGAGTTCTACGAGTTGACACTCTTGGACGACACCAAGTCTATCCAGCAGAAGACTGCTGAGACGATCAGGATCGCCAACAAATGGGAGGCCAGCGATGGGCCTATCACGCCCTCCTACACGAATAATGACGTGAGTACCCTCCTCTTCTGTTAGTTGGTGGGCTACCCCCCTTCCTCCCTTTAATTGATAGAAGACTACACTCACCATTTGCGAAGCTACAAGTGGAATTACCCTAGAGCGAAATTCATCTTAATAGAATCCCTCCTAAGGATTTGTTATCGACTTAAAAAGTCCCAATACCCTACTCGTATCGAAATAACAAATATATATAGTCCCTTCTCGTATCGAAATAGAAATATCAATGTCACAACTGTATTGAAATCGAAATTATATATATATCCTACTAGTATCAAAATAAAAATGTATATACTACTCGTATCAAAATAAATGTTCCTTACTCGTATCGAAATAAAAATAATAATATATATACCCTAATATTATCGAAATAAAAAAATATATATACCCTAATATTATCGAAATAAAAATATATATACCCTAATATTATCGAAATAAAAATATATATTCCCTACTATTATCGAAATAAAAAATACATACATATATTCCCTACTCGTATCAAAATATAAAGTATCTATATCCTACTCGTATCGAAATAAAAATATATATTCCCTGCTCGTATGAAATAAAACTACACGTATGAGGTAAAAATGCATATACCCTACTCGTATAGAAATAAATATAAAAATGTGTATACCCTACTCTAACTGCAAGAACATTATTAGTAAAAGTATGTATTGGTCGGTATTTGACTCCAGCACATGGAATCAACACATAAAAAGTTCCTGTGCCCTTCACAAACACACAACGCAACCGGCAGGGTGGGTGACTGTTTAAGGAAAGTCATTATATGCTAGATAGGAGAGATGTACGTTACATTAGATGAGTTTTTACCCTTAGAGATTTTCTACTCTCTCCTCATGAATATTTGCTTACATCTTCAATTAATTCTACCATCCTTATCTCTAGCATATTAGTGTAATCTAAATGTGTAAATAATGTGAAGTGAAAAGCGATGGATAGAAAACAACTAATAAATTAGCATGAATATGTAAGAAAGCTGAAATATTTTTAATGTACATTTTTATAAAACAAAAAAATACTCTTTCAACATTGTTACTCAAATATCTATATTAAATCCTTTTTCATTTAAATACAGCTGACAAGATTTTGAGACAAGCTTACAAACTAAGTTGACGATCTTAATTTTATTTAAAATACTTCCTCTTACATAACGTGACATCTTTTATACATTTTTTTCTCTTTCTTTTACCTTAAAAAAATGATTAATGACTTCACTGAAGCGCAACAGGTGGTTAAAAGCTTGTTTAATAATTGATAGAAATGAAAGACCGTGTTAGATAGATGTGTCAGAACACGTGATCTTTTATTACTTATAATTATTCATTAATAGTTTTTTTTAAGTTATGTCTTGCTTTGAATAAAGCTTGAAACATGATATAAAGCAAAATATATTTGAGTGGCACACGCGTTGAGAATTGTGTGATGACTTGATGATTTTCAACACAAATTACAACAGTTAAATATCGGCATGTTTTGTTTTCGAGTGTATAATCATAAATTTTAAGGTTATTTCCATTATGGTTGTTTTAATTTCAGTATTTGGTTGCCCTTTATAAAACTAAATGTGAATTTACGGGAGCTCATTATGTTTAAATTGTGATTTTTCACATCGCTTAAGACTATTCAAATAAGTCGTTAATAACACTGTATGGTATTGTTGGGTGGCTATTCCTTCTCTTAATGATAAAAGCTTTTTTTTCTAAATTAAATATTACTGTGGTTCTTCTCTTATATTTTCATTGCTATATAACAATGTATTTATTTAAGTTTTAATGTTTACTAGTAAAATCCAAATGAATAAGTTAAATAATTTTTTTAATTGCAATTAAAATGTTAATGCCTGTCTCCATCAATGTATATTCTAAAATAAAAACGTACAAATGTTACTCAAACAAAAAAAAAAGCTTAATCGCTATAAACAATTCAAAACTATCTTACAAAACTTTAAGTACACTACACGGGGCTTCGGTCTGAATATAGTTATACTACACCTACGCACTGATTAGAGAATTATTATTATTAGCACCGCGTCTTACTACCCGTTCGGGCTATACGCACTTACGCTAATGTGTAATGGTAGGGTGATTGTGAGATGAAATGGAGGACCTACAGTTTAACGTGGGATCCAAACCACGGTGGAGGCCTGGCATTCCCCACATTCACAAGATATCTTGTCAGAGGTGAAGGAAGGGTTTGGTAATCAGATAAATCTTTGCCGGGACCGAGGATTGAACCCCGGACGCCAGCATAGAAATCTGACACCTTACCCCTAGACCGCCAGGTCACCGATTAGAGAATGATTTTTAGTGAGCATTGACTGCTTTTTTTTTACAAGCAGACCTATATGATGCATAGCGGACAGAGTTGAAACTATTTGAACTCACGCCGATCAACTAAAATGGCCCGCACTGAAATATTATGATTGGTTTAAAGTTTATTAAACGTTCGAGTCCACATTAACACAACTAGACCGTTGTATATTTATCATTGAAATTGACAAAGGTAATTAGTTATAAAACCATACAAATCGATGATATTTGTACCAATAAAGAATGATCCGAACATAGATTAATGTTTTAACTTGTAACTTAAAGCGTTGGATACTACTAAGGAGTGACTCTGAATTCCCACGTTCACTGAAAAACAAGAGCTAAACAGAAACGTGGGTCACGTGACGATCTTTAAACCATTCATAAAAATTTTCTACCTCATCGACGTAAGCTGTTTTGCTAAAGTTCAATTCATCTCTACTTTGTCTGCTCTGCCCGAATCTTCGGCATGGAAGTCCCAAACAAATCTCAAAAACAGCCATTTCAAATCAATGCACATGCGCTGTCGAGCTATAAGTAGGCAGATAGCTTCGTTATCTTTTGCGAGGAGATTTGAAATAGGTAACCCGTTAATTGAAAGCGTGTGTATCTATTTAAATCAGCCTTCCTCATCATCCCAGTCAAATAATGGACAGAGGTGGAAACAAGAGAGTTATAATTTTTATTCATCCAAACAAAATACAGCTCGATGGGGGAGCGGCACATTAGAGTTTACAAGCACCAAGCGGCAACATACGCCAGACGGGCGAGGTAACACATAAACACATGCCAGAGCCAGAAGGGCGATTCAACAAAAACAAAATATATACAGTCTTATCCCTATAAATGGCACCGCCAATGGGTGACCCCAAAATTGCTGATAAATTGGTCTCCTTAAATACATCGAACGTTACAAATCTCAAATGATAGCCCAGACTCGACCCAAGCTCTAGCATAGACCAAAGGGAGCCAAGACCCCATTGTTAACTAAAGCAGCTTATAGGCGTATCAATAGCACCAAAACGAATACCAAGTTTTCGAGACCAACAATAGTAACTCCACCCTATAAGCAATAAGTTTGACTTCATTCGGAGATTTGTGAGCCAGGTGGGTCGCGGCCCCACAACTAAGAACCCATAAACTTATATTCCTTAAACATAACAATAAACTATCCCAAATCTCCCTAACAACCATAAATATATATATATATATATATGTATATTAAGCGTAACAATAAGTTATCTAGACTCACTAACGATCCTAGGTATATAAACATATTAAACATAACGGGATCTGTCCCGACTCACTAACAACCCTAAGTATACAAATAATAAACATTACAAAACACAGCCGTGTTTCTCATATAGTTCGCGGCCCCACATTTAACCACCTATTTGTTTATGTAAAAGAGACATAACCATTGCTATCTATTATTTGCGACCTCCAAGATAAAATGCACCGGAGTGCGAACCTTCCGTGAAGCGTAAATTTGAAACCTTAACAAGAGAACCAGATGGGTTCCCCCTATAGTTACCATAGTCTTAAGGACGGGTGCCAATACCCCGCAGTCATGACTACTCGTTAAATAAATAAAGTGTATAAATACATAATTTATAAGAAGTCCGAAACATTGAATTTTGAATACAAGAAAAGTTTGAAGCCAAAGAGAATTTTGATAAGTCACGACGAGCCCACTTATGAAATAAGACTCTTACCTCCTAAAAGCCCTGAGTATAATGCGTTCCAACTCGCCGTTCGGCTGTTGCCCGACTCAGAGCTACCGACTTGACACTTACGCCAAGCCAGGATGTCTGCGAAAGGGCTGATTTGTTGTTTGAGTACCGAGTCATTGTCATGACTCTTAACCTCGTGAATGAA
>CABEEJ010002898.1:3669-49292 GCA_901482245.1 Timema douglasi
CCCCCCCCCTATCCCTCCACTCTGAGAGCACATGATAAGTTCAGGGTATAAAGGTCCTGAGGTGAAAGAGTTGGCACGCATTATACTCAGGGCTTTTAGGAGGTAAGAGTCTTACTTCATAAGTGGGCTCGTCGTGAATTATCAAAATTCTCTTTGGCTTCAATCCTTTCTTGTATTCAAAATTCACTGTTTCGGACTTCTTATAAACTATGTATTTATATTCTTCATTTATTTAACGAGTAGTCATGACTGCGAGGTATTGTCACCAGTCCTTACGACTACGGTAACTATAGGGAGAACCCATCTGGTTCTCTTGTTAAGGTTTCAAATTTCCGCTTCGCGGTTTATTATTTGTATACTTAGGGTTGTTAGTGTGTCGGACCAGTTCCCGTTATGTTTATTATGTTTATATACCTAGGATTGTTAGTGGGTCTAGATAGCTTATTGTTACGTTTAATATATTCATATAAATATATATGTTTATGGTTGTTAGGGAGATTTGGGATAGTTTATTGTTATGTTTAAGAAATATAAATTTATGGGTTCTTAATAGTGAGGCCGCAGCCCACCTAGCTCAAATCTCCAAACGGAGTCCAGCTTATTTCTTAAAGGGCGGAGTTACCATTGTTGGTCTCGAAACCTTGGTATTCATTTTGGTGCTGTTGGTACGCCTATCGGCTGCTTTAGTTAACTATGGGGTCTTGGCTCCCTTTGGGCTATGCTAGAGCTTGGGTCGAGTCTGGGCTATCATTTGAGATTTGTAGCGTTCAATGTATATAAGGAGACCAATTTATCAGAAATTTTGGGGTCACCTGTTGGTGGTGCCATTTCTAGGGTCTCAATATAAGATTGGATATATTTTGCTATTGTTGTATCACCCTTCTGGCTCTGGCATGTGTTACCTCGCCCGTCTGGCGTATGTTGCCGCTTGGTGCTTGTAAACTCTAATGTGCCGCTACCCCATCAAGCTGTATTTTGTTTGAATGAATAAAAATTATAACTCTCTTGTTTCCACCTCTGTCCATTATTTGATTGGGATGATGAGGGAGGCTGGTTGCACCAGTATTGAATTTAATAAATTAAATACAGATGTACGACAACTCTATTAATAATTATTTATTATTATGATGTTAGGTAGGCCTACTCACTTTTGTGAAGGCATGAGTATTAACATATTTTGTGACAAATAATATGTAGTAATAATAATAATAATAATTGAAAATTTAAGCCTTTTACAAAAATAGATAATTCAAAAGATAATTATTTACATTAATGCAATGAGAACCTTGGCCTTTCACTATTGCTAAAATGTCTTCAAATCATTGTCGTGTCTGTGAAAGGCTGCATCTCAAGTCATGCTCTGTTTATAGTCTGCTTCTAATCTTAATTTGAATGACAGTAAGTGTAGAAAAGCCCGCTTCACATAGGTAGGTAGTCGAAAATGGAACTAACACTTTCATAAATTTGTTCCCCAGAATAGTTTTTTCTTTTTTTCAGTTTTATCCAAAGTGAACATATTGACTCTGTTTGTTTTTGGAAATTGTGATGCAAAGATTTATCACTTTGAACTTCAATAAGCTCTTCTTTGAGACCAGCAATGTCTGAAACATGTTCAGGCAAATCTTCAACATCAATGTCAAATGGGCTGCACACCCAACTGTTACTAGCCATTTCTTCTGGAATGTAGCAATCAAACTTAAGATTTAATTTCTGCAGATACCCAATTATTAAATTCTTTGACTTCTGCCAGCTCAGTGCTTTTGTCTTCCAGAAGCAGGTTTAAAGTCAAGAAAGAAGCCATAGTGTTTTCTTTTCCCACAATTTAAACTTTCCTTTGAATGCTGTCAATTTATTAGTTATGCCAATGACAGGATGATCGCGACCTTGCATTGAGATGTTCAACTTAATAAGTTCCACAAATCTATCTGAAAGGTAGGCTAAATTCAGCATCCGTTTTTGTTAGAGAACCCGAAAGTCAAAGAATGATTCTTTTCTGACAAAAATATTCCAATCTCCTTGCGTAGGGATATAACTTTTCGAAGTACTTTTCCTCGAGATAATCACATGACCTTAGAAAGATACAACAAATTGGTGTACTTAGAGCCCATTTCTAAGCACATCTGGCTAGATATCGTGTTGTTAAGTGACCTTGCTTTTATAAAATTGACGACCTGGACAACCTCTTTCATTACAATATCTAAATCCTCTGACAGCCTTTTAGAAGCAAGATTTTCCCTAGGAAGAAGACAATGATACACTTTTACCTGCAGATTAACTTCGTTTACTCTTGTACAGAAGCCCTGGCATGCCCCAAACATTGCTGGCAGTACAGATGCTATGACATTGATTCCACGACAAACCGTCTTTAAAAAATGAGTTCATTAAATAAAATAAAGTCTTCTCCTGTAATAGAGGTGATAAGTGGACGTCATAAAAAAATTCTTCTTTCATTTCGGTTAGGTCCAGCATAGCGTATGTAGGCTATGAGCTGAGCGTTGTCATTTATATAAGTTGTTTCATCCAGTTGTAGACTAGACTGCCCTCTAGTTTTGATGGCTCAAATCATTTGTCTTTTAATATCAATCAACATATCATGGATATGTTTATGAATAGTATCATTTGGCAGTGGTATTTGTTCTATTTTTTTACATGTTCATCACCACAGGTCATGCGAACCATGTTTATTGCAGCCGATTTTACCAAATCCTCTCCAATTGAGTGTGGTTTCTTCTGTTTTGCAAGACGCCAAGCAACATGGTAAGAAGCAAAAGTGGTTTTTTGGATAGAATAAACAGCCTTATTTCTAGTGTTGATACGTTGTCGCTTCAGCTGCTGTTTTTTATTTCAAAGAAAAACCGTTATTTTGTAACTAAAGCACTATGCTTAGTTTCAAGGTGCCTCTTTAATTTGTCTTGCTTTAGTGACTTAATGTTCAATATGGACAGATTATTGAGTTTTTATTATTGTTTGTAAAACTGTGGCTCTGAAAAGATTTATAATTTAAAACTTCTAATTTCAAATTAAGTGCTTTAATTGAATTGAATTTTTTTTTGAAGCTACAGCGACTCATCCCGAAAGCCATGGCATCCCCTGTTTGGGTATGACCCATAAGTTAGGAACCCCATGCTCTAAATCCTACTCTCTTGGAACATAATTTTAAAATGTAGCAATTTAGTAATCAGACAGCACTCATCAAGTAAAATATTCATACATTTTAAATTCAGGAATAGGATACTTGATGAGGCTATATTTGTAATTTAAAGATAATTTCGATTTTCTGTGCTTTGATATTCATGTATATATTCATTTAATTAATTCCTTGTAAGTAAACAGTGCAAACTCATACATGACTATTAATCATCTAAAGACTCTCATCCTGTAAGATTCTTTTGGGAAGCTAAACACATTTAGCACACAAAATAATTTTTATTGCATAATATAGGTGTAGTATCAACAAATCTACTAAATAATGTTGGGTAAGTGAAATAATATTTGTATAATTTATAAAGTTACTTCAATACCTACAAAATAAAACAAGATAATATTTTAAATAGAAATATAAAGTGTACTCGGCAGAGTTTAAAATATCAAACCAAATAGTTTGTGTCAAAATTGACATTTTATGGTCATTTTGTTTAAAAAATATTTTAAACTGACCCAACCACAGGTGGAAACAGTTGTTGATGATGATGATTAACATTTTAAACTTATTAATAGGTATGGTATATAAATGAGTTCAATTTTAAATGGATTCATCTGATATACATTTGTTTGTTAAAAATACACTTTAAAAATAGGCACAGTAAAAAGTATTTTAAAACTACTAAGCACTTTTGGCAAATTTACTTTTTACAGTGACAGTAGTGAAAATGTTACTTTAGTTAATGAATCTATTCTGTTATGAGTAAAGTGTTTGTTGGGATGTCATACTTATTTAAGTCACATTTATTGTCTTGTTAACACCATTAGAATTAGCAATTGTGTACTTGATCATTTTTTTCTTTTATTTCACCAAAATCTTTAAATGTAAAACTTACACTAATACCAAGGGATTAAAATTAAAAAACACTGTTCACACTTTACATTGCTGCCATTGGACATAGTATAGTTTAACTTCTGCTCAAAGTGGTAATGGTGGTTTAGTTAAGAAAAACAACCATTACATTGGATAGTTAGTAATAATGGCACAACAGATTCCTGCAATGCATTTGATATTACTAAACACTTGATAGGCTTCAATTTTCTTTAACTGTCCTTAGTATGTTCACGTTTACAGCCATTTATTTGAATATTAGTACCTCATAAGACCTAATTTACAAACATATATGACTTTTGATGAAACACAAGTCTCAATTTTCTTATTACAAAAGATCATATCTGAAAATTAACAATTATAATAAACAAATACCAAGTTTATTTTATAATAACAAATGTCCTTGTCAAACAAATAAGGGGACACAAAGAAACGAAATTAAGGAACCTGAGGTTAAATTATGTTTTTCTGAGATGTTTTTAAGACTAATAACATAGTTTTTGCTAGCTTATTAACTAAAGCGTTAAAATAACATTGATATTACATACATTTTAAATACAAATGCATATTTTTATATTTAAGTGGGATTTTACTCTATATTTAACCAAATTCAAACTATTTTTTTTTTCTTTAAAAGTCTTTATTTTTAAAATGTGAATAAGTAGTATCAGTCCTGTCTGTCCCCTTTTTGACCACACCTCAGTATATTTCCTCTTTTAGAATAGGCCAGTCACACACCTCACTGTAAGTTTATTTAGTAAGCAACAGACACCAATAAAATAAAACTAATATTTTTTAAATGTAGTATAGTAAAACTATAACATGTCACAAAAACCATTTCTACATTGAGCTAGGTCCAGAGGAGTGAGGATAGCAAAGGGTGATGTGTAATATATTTGTAATAATTGGAAGTGCACACTACTCATTTGGCAATAAACAAGTTATATTTTGTAGAAGTGTATATAAAAAGTATAATAGAAAAAATAATTCTGGTGAACAAGAGTTCACATTATTTTCAGCATTTCTGGTATCAGGTAAGTGACTGTATTGTATCTCTCATCATCACATAGAAAGTTCACTTCTTGCAAGTCTATGTCTGTGAGAGTGACCATAGGCTCTTCAGTGGCAATGTTGTTACTCAGAGGTTTTTGGTCTTTGTTTATCTTCTTTTTTTCATGGAATACCTTTTTGTGTAGCTGAGATAGGAACAAAAAGTATCAAACAAATATTCAAACAAAAACTAAACACTCTCACATCCTATGTGTTTTAAGTTTAGCATATGTCTCTGAAACTTTTTTTGGGTATAGTTTTAATTTAATTTAATTTAACTTAACTACCTGAGTAATACCCCTCGAGATAAAGGATAATGAACAAATTATATAAATAAGAGACACTTGTTAATGCCTTACACTGTAGCCCGTTGTCTTAAAATATTGGAGAAGTAAATTTAGGATGTGTTAACTCCAGGCTTTCAAAAACAAAACTTAAAATAATGTGATACAACTTTAGGAAATGTGCTGGAAGCATGGCAAGGAAATCATGACTATGTTGTTAGAATTTTTCCAAAGCAACTAAGGATGATAAGAGTGTGCACCAAGAGCATAAAAGCAAAGGTAGAGTATAACAGAGGAATATCGATAAATTAGATAAAAACTGGAATAAGGCAGGAATATGGCCTTTCACCAATATTCTCCAACCTAGTTTTAGAGAAAGTTACTAGAGAAATAGAAAAAAGATAACTGGAAAGGAGTAGTGTTGACTGGAAACATTAATTAACTGACATGAGGATATAATCTCAGTAATGACGAATTAATAAAACCTTAGTGAGAGTTGGATAACAATGTGAAAAAAAGTTGGGTTGAACATCATTAAAGATAAAGGTCACTAAACTTTCAAGAAAAGTTAAAAATTATTGTACAGCACAGGTTGGGGAAATGAGTTTGCACAAAGTGCAAAAGTTAAAATACTTAGGGTCATGGTTCACTAAATAAAATAGAGTAAAAGAAGATATAAGTGAAGGCTTAATAGCTGGGGCCAAGTGTTATCATAGCCTGAAAAACATATGCATGTCAAAGAACTTGTCAACCAAGACCAAAATGAGCGTATTTAATGCACTGTTGAACCCAATGAACCTGTACGCTGTCGAAACATGGAGCATGACAAATGAAAAAAGGGAGAGGCTCAGCATATTTGAAAGTATGTTAATGAGAAAGATTTAGGTACCCATGAGAGAGGCGATAGGATACAGGAAGAGAAAAAATAAAGAAATGTGCAATCTGATTCAACAATTCAATATTGGTTAGACGATAAGGGCCCTTTTATACAGGTATTTTGTGACGTGCGATAGGTTGATGTGTGTTCTTTAAATACACAGGATACAAAGAGTGCTTTTATACACAGCCGCGATTCATTCATGTTGTCGCAATCTGAAAAGTATGTCGTGGTAACCTATAGAACGTCGCGTACAAAATGACATGTGCTGATCCCAAGATACATTATATTTAGGTGTCAGCTTTCGTGTCACTGTGCTTGTGAGACTGCAGGGTTACCAATCTCTACACCGCTTGTGTTGGAACATCAGTGTATCTCACAGTACCAGTATCAGTTTACATCTATAGCAGTAGTGTGTTTTTTATTTTCTGGGTGACTTTTCATGGTCTACAGCTTTATTTGTTACTGAAATGGCAAATGAACGCTGATGTCTGAGAGATTGTTTTCCTTTTAAATTATTACTTATAGGTGAAAGAGATAACACAGTATAAAGAGGGAAATTTAGCAGACTAGACTAGGAGAAATTCCCCGTGGGTAGATTTTTACTTTAAACTAGTTCTGCAACTAATTTTCAATATTATTAATTGTTACAGTTTTTAAAATAATAAGAATCAAATAATAATGGTTGAATTTCACAACATTTGATAAACTGCCCTCCACCCCCACTCTCTAAATTTCAAATAATAAAAACAGGTGGAGTGAAAATGTGTCACTCGCACATCTAAAAATATTAGCACTTTAGTTGGATCAAAATATCGGCACATTTTGTAAAATTTGTTAATTGGTCTCTATTTCACTGTAGATTATTAACATTACCATTTTATTAAAAAGTCTGACATTAGCTTAAAAAATACTGCTTTCACTAAATACAATGTTTTTTCATTTGTATTTATCTTATTTACTTATCTTATTGTGATTACCAGCATTTCTTTGGACGGAAACCCTATTTCTTCCACCAAAGCCGCGTTTGTTCCCAGTGTTTTTTTAAATTGAACAGGAGTTCGTCATATAATGTAATTGAAGAACTTTTGGTCAACATTCCTATGTTTCTGATACTGACTACTTATTGTCTACCGTTTTATTTGCTCCTGAAATGGCAACTATAAACAGATCCATCACGAGTGGTATTAAATAAGATATTGGCAAACCTGGTCTCTGTTTTTTATTTCCTCTCACCATTTTCATGTTGCGCAGAATATGCTGCTTGTATAAAAGCAAACATCCATGACATGCGTTCCAAAATACCTGTATAAAAGGGCTCTAAGAGGAAATTGGGTGAGACCAAAGGTATTATTGGAAGAGTCCGAGGAATGATTTTAAGGGGCTGGGAGTTGAAAAGAATACATGGAAAGAAGCTGGTGTAAAAAAGAAGAAGATGGAGGCTGCTGGCAAGGTTGGCGCATGATTTAAAAGGTCCTTGATTACTTGTTAATCGATTGAAACATAATTGCAACCATATAAATAGTAGATTTTCTTTTCTTGTAACCCAATATTAAGTTGAAACACAATTTATGTACATAGGCCACAAGTTCAATTTGTGCGATAAAGTTTCACAAAACATAAACCTGCATTTTTTTAAATTTAATGTTTTATTATTTATTCAATTGTTTGAGTTCTCTTCTATGGACAGTTTATATATTTCTTGGCTATTTGTTGATTTTTGTAACTTTTAATAAAATAAAAATCTTTTCTTATCAATATAATACATATTTAGGCCATTATTAATTAATTTATATCAAAGATTAATTAAGTGAAGAATATTTTCACCCACCTTTAGTTTTTCCTTTGTTGGAAATTTTTGGGTGCATATGGGACACTGAATATATTTTTCTTGCTTCTCATGCACTTTAAGGTGGGAATTCAAGTAAATACGCCGAGCAAATGGTTTATCACAAATGGAACATATATATTTCTTTATCCCTGCAAAGAAAAAAAAAAAAAGTTTAATTTTACACAATGTATTAGTATTTGGTTATCCTTGAGTTCTCTTTAAACTGAGGTATCCATACTGTTCCCCCCAGTGCTTACGTCTGCATCCCAGTCAAAGCCAGGCATAGTTGTGTCTAGATAACTTTGCTGGTATTATAAATGTACAAGTTTTACATATGGGTGGTAATCAATACTTTCATCTTTCATAAACAATTTAATATAGTTGCTTTATAGCATTTAAAAAAAGTGCATGTTCCTTGCAATTTCTGACAAACATACAACCAAAAGATGTACTTCCTAAATATGTTTTAGGAGGAAAGTACACTTTTTGCTAAGACTTGTGATTGTTTTGATACATATAGTGTGAACATGATAGGAAAAACCATACTACACATTTACACTGTTACTAAAACTATTTAAAACTCAAGTCATGTGATTTGCATCTGTAACTTTTGATATAAAATATCAATAATACAACCCCCTCACTCCCAGCATCAACACCATGTTGACAGCAAAGAAAAATGTGTAATTTCTTAAATATCCATCCTACCATGTTTCTACTATATTAATACATTTTTAATTTGGTGTGTTTTGAAATAAGGTCCTACACGTTCATTAAGAAACAAAAGTGGATAATTATTGTTGTGTTTGTAACTAAACAATACCAGTAATTAATTGATCTATTTATTCATGGACAAAATAAAATATCTTCTAATAATTCACACTTTCTAAAATAATCTGCAATAAAATTGTCTGATAAGTTGTATACAAATTACCTATTTCTCCCATTTTACAGTGTATATAAATAACTGTAAGAGCATAATACAGTTGATTCTGGTTAATTTGGGTACCAGTTAATCAGGGCAGCCGTTTATTTTGGACAAAATTCGAAGAAAAGAAACAAACCAAGTGGTTAGCTTGACTTTTTCCCCGCTTATCCAGTTCAACTTGCCTCTTAATTGGGAAAGTGAAGATTGTAATTGGACAACAAACTGTGTGTAGATGGCATACATGCTCGAAACATGGAGATTATGGAGCCAGTTTCATAGTCATACTTAGTACACCTCAAGTGCGGTATTATATATACTTAATACAGGTTGACACCTACCTTGACTAGAATGAAGTGAGCCAGTTTCACAAATCAAACTGGCTCATTCCATTATAGTTTAGATAGGTGTTGTCCTGTATTTATAGTAGTGCCGCAATTTAGGCGTACTAAGTCTGAATCAAATAGCCAGAGCTATTATTTATGCTTTTTATTGAGGACTACTCCATCTAGATATCATATTCTAAAAATTGGAAAATGACACCTGGATACGGGAATCGAACGTGGGACCTTTGGCTTAGTACGCCAATGCTCTTACCAGTGAGCTACTGAGTTGAAGGTGGCTGCATTATCTGATAGCTTGAGATCTTAATAAAAATCACACGTTTGTAGCCAACGATTTCCGCATGTCCATCATAGACTCTGCCTTAAAATATGAGAATGACCCTGGGCACGGGTCGAATCCTGGATAACTCAGTGTTAAGAGCATTGTCGTATTAAGCCAAAGGTCTTGAGTTCGATTCCCGTGTACAGGTATCATTTTTCAATTTACTAAATCTGACAATGAAACCAGCCCCATGTGGTAGCAGCCGAGTCAATTATCGCAAAATAGTATTATAGGGTGGTGGTGTTGCATTTTTCTAGGTAAAGGTATTAATTGTAATGACGGTCACCTTCAATGCCAAGACGAAAATTAAGATTAGGAGGAAATTATTATTATTATTATTATTATTGTTTGGAGGTCCATCGATACAATGAGGTCATTAGGGCCCTGAAATATAAAAATACAGTAAAATCCCCTAGGGGGAGTGAAATATTAAATAGTCCACCCGTTAAAATAAGCTGGTGGATACAAAAATAAAATACAACATACAATATTAAAAATATCTCAATATGAGAAAATACCCATTTGAAACACTCCCTGGGAGTGCTCAAATGGGCTATTAAAATGTTTTGAGTGATATACCTGCTAATAAAAAACCACAAGTGTATGCACTGCATTAAAAATACAAAGCAAACATTTTAAAATATAATAAGTTCATTAAAAAGAAAAAAACAAACATATTAAAATTTAAAATGATAAAAAGACATAACGAACTAAAAATGTTAAAAATAATCTCAATATGAGATAAAATCCAAATGAGCCACTTTATAAATGTGACTCAAATGGCATTAAAAAGATCCGCCTGGCATATAAAAGAAAGTAAACAAATAACTCCATCTCCGTTATTGCACAATAAAAAGCTTAGGTCACCTTTAAAATCAAGAGCCAGGCAGATAGGGGCATATTTATGACACTCCACCAAAATGTGGCACACATTAAGGGGTGCATTGCAACACTCACACACTGGAGGTGAATCCCCTCTCAATAAAAACCACGGGTCAATGATGTGTGTTTGACGTGGAGCCTTGTCACGATGACCTCCTCTCTTCTAGACTTTCGTATAGAAGAGGGCCACCGTGACACACCGTTCCTTATGGAACACAGATTATGAGGAAATGATTACTGAACAGTTATTGGCAAAACACTCAGACACCAGAAAGGCAAGAAAATAATGATGATATACCAAAGTGAGTGACTAACCAGAATACCAGGAAATATATAAAGGGAGTAAGATGCTATTTCATGCAGGAAGGCAGTGAAGACAATCCTCTATCAGCATTAGATACCGATGCCGACAAGACAATCCTCTATCAGCATTAGATACCGATGCCGACTTTGTTCAGTTGAAGTCTATAGAGAGTACATGTCAGTGTACATGTAATCATTTTTTCAACGCAAGAACCCTTGTTAATGACTTTGCTTGAGAGGGTAATTATTTTGACTAACTTCATTTTACGTATGTACATTATATGTTTGTTTGCTTTTTGCTTTAGTTATTTTTAAATAAATGTTTGTATAAATATAATAGTGTGCTTTTTTTTTAAATGCCACATTCCTTTTATCTTATTCAAAACTTTTTTGGCTCTGTTAGAATGTGTTTTTCAGCTCAGTGGTTACAATTTACCTCAAGTGGGGCAGCTGCTTAGTTGGGCCAATGTGATCTATAGGTTGTTTTACTCTTATATTGCAGGACAGATCTTATGGAGCACACATTTGCTAGATTTTTATCTGCTCAAGATATAGACAATTTTTATATTAGAAGCTTATCAAGGTATACCAAGTGTATGCACTTAATGGTAACACACTTGAAGTTTGGTTTATATAATTAACTGTATATTATTGTCTTTTTTATTATTAATACTATTATACTAAACCCACTTTGAATATAAATTGCACATCATCTGCGATGAGTAGGTTAGGGTATTAACTATGGCATATCAAACTGAAGATGGTTTATAAAAATCAGTTAAAACAAATGGTTTTCCCTTCTTATATTCATGGAAATGTGTGTGCAAGTTCTCAAACAATTAGTTAACTTTTCTATACATTATTAGATTGATTATATTATAATAAGTCATTTATAACCTTAGCTTTATATTTTAAAACAATTATGATTAAATCAACAATATTTAGGCCAGCATTTAAATAATGAACGAAACACAAGACTAATATCTTACAAGTGCTAGACAGACTTTGTTTCTTTACGTACGTTTCTAACAGCTGTGTTTTGCTTTTCTAGAGAATTTTAGTTTACATGTCTGATGGGTATCAGTAGGAGGATTCATTGGTGCTAAGTTCAGCACTTTAATCGTCATTATATGTTTGGTGCATGTGTTTTGGCTATCAGTAACTTATTTTCGCTTGAGTAAAACATATAATGCCTTAAGGATAAGGAAAATTTCTAAGAGTAAGTATACCGTATTTTCATAGAACTATTAAAAAATCACTTGGTAAAACAAACTTCAGAAATTATTTTTTGATCATGTGTACCTTACGTACACTTTGCTAAAGCCTTTCCATATGAATGTAAAATTGACTAAACGTTGTACATGTAGCGAATATCATTAATTTTTATGTGGATGGGATGAGCTGACATAACTTCACTTTTCAGCGATACAACTTTAATACAATGCTGCACTCTTCAAGAAAGACTGTAAATTAAGCCACAAACTATACAACTGCAAAATGCCACCACACATAAACGAGAGGTGCTGATGGCCCATAGTTTCTTTCAAAAATATATTTTAACTATTCTTATAATTTTTTTCACATAATATACCCATGTAAAACTAAAAGAAAAATGTTTCTGTTAAGATGACTTTTTCATGTTTTACTTTAAATATTTCAAGAGGTATAATATGTTGTAATTTCTTTTCAAATAATGTGTAAAAGATATCCATTTAAGACTTTGCAGGCATTGTTCATGACTATTACTATAGCCACAATAAAATTATTGGATTTCCCACACAATTAGGATGAGTCTTATATGATACATTGGGAAAATCGTAAAACTGAGACACAATGTTAGTTTTCATGTTTTGTAAAAAATAAGTGGTTAAAAATTCTTTTTTACGTTTGTATTGTTTTAAAGTGATGCATCAGTGAATGCTATATATTATAGTAAGCTAATTTCAAAGAAATACCTATGTTCATTTTTAAGCTATAAAAATGGTAGCTTCGTTGAGTGAAAAATGGACAGCGCTTTCAGAGAAACCAATGGGTTGCAAAGAGATAGTATGTGTCCATAAGAGCTTGTAGTGCAATTTAAGTGTGGAATGGCCTATAGTTCCGATGTGCCCCAATTATCAGGAATCCACTGTATTTTATTATTGACTATTTGCCTTGTTTCCCCGTTATTTTAAGTTTCATCTAATGAACACACCATTGATGTATTGCTTTCTCATCGATAGTTATGCAAAATGAACATAAATATTTGTATAAATAACTAGATTAAAAATTGAAAGTAAATACAAAATGGTGTTGGTAAGTACCAGAGTGTAAAATTTGATGATAGTGTAACTTTTTCTTCGTTGTGAAGCTTTTATTACACACTGTACAGAGCTGAAGTTCTGGTGGGTGATCAAAGTGAGTTTTCATGTGGGTCAACTTTAAGACATCTAGACGGCTAAATGCTTTATCGCACACCGGGCACTTGTGCCTGCAACAAAGCAATCTAGGGATTAAAGACTTAGTGATGAACCCACTAAGGGTGTACAAAGTTCACTTTTTTATTCAAAGCGAAGCTAATTCAAATATGAAAAGACTATCGGAAAAAGGGGCCAACTCCAATTTAATACAGTTTTCAGGAGAGCATTTTTAACTTCAAATTGTACTAACTCTGATAATATCAATTTGTACTGGCTTATATATTAAAGAATGGGAGTTATATATAATCTGAAGGGATTAGTACACCTATTACACAGTAAAATATTAATTAATTACAAAATAGAAATTTATTTCCATAGTAATACAATTCCATCATTATATACAGCATTAAAAATCAATAATATTTATCATTATAAGGTCAAAATTCACTTTTAATACAAACCACAAAATTATAAATTACATGTATAAAAGCAAGACTAATACTTGATTATTTAAATTTAGTTTGAACATAGACCAAGGGAATTAAATATATAATTTTATTCAAGTATGAGGTAAATTAAAAAAAAAAGTTTTAAGCTTCTTTTCCACAAAACTTCTTCAGCTCCTGTAAATGTCTATATTTTTCATTTTAAATTGGAATTGGTCCTGAAAAAATGTATACTAAGGGCATTAAAAACTCTGGGTCACAATACAAACTAATCAATAAAATGAATAATTAGAAACCAGAATTCCAGCTAGCTTCATAGGCCTTTAGTGGATATAGAAATTCCTCTTCTCTGAGTTTGCCGTTGATCTGTGATGGCTGCAACACAATTGATGATAACCAGGCTCCATTGTAAGTATCTCTGTGGTTAACACAACAAGTTTGTTCAGCAATTTTCAATTGCTTTACAGGATGAGTAGCAAATGTACATTTTATTGTAAAGTAAGGTTCCAAGAAAGAAGTCCAGTCTCGAATAATCCATTCATTAACTTCAATCACTTTAATAAGTTCAGGTTTCACCCTTTATAATCGTACTAGTTTTACCTGTCGCGGCTTCGCCTGCAATAATTGATAAAATCTTTTAATTTTTAACAGCTTTTTTTAAAAGATTAAATTAATAATTTTCAAAATACATTTGTCTTCTCTCAATTTACTATTGCCCAAGGTTTAGAAGCACATCCATTAACCTGTACTACCACTTTTGTATGTTGAACTTTTTGCAATGCCAAAGTTTTGTACCTGTACCCTTTTTGAGTAATCAGCATATAAATGTGGCCACTCCATTTTAATAATTTTGTTTTATTTTGAACTTTGAACTTCTTTCAATGCCAAATTTTTGAATTCTGGCAATTTTCCAATGCCAAAGCTTTGAATTAGTTTTTGTACCGGTTTTTACCATAAAGAAAAAGTTGTGTACCCGTACCCCTTTTGAGTAATTAGCATATAAATGTGGCCACTCCATGTTGATATATTTGTTTATTGATTTTATTAAATGAATTAATCAACCATTGATGCTTTCTATGATTATATTAACTTACTAGAGTTTGCCCATGGCTTCGCTCACATTTTTTAAGTTGGATGGATTAAACTTTTCTATTGAATCATTTAAACAAAGTTTTCTCAAACTTCATGCACTTGACCCTTACTTAAACATTAAAACTAATTGTTTAGCCTCGATTTCTTAGAAAAAAACAAACTTTTTTATGTTAAAATACAAATATGAGGCAATTATTATTTCATTGATTTCTATAATTTCTGATAAGAACATTGAAGAAGTTGTGAAATATTAAAAGAATAGTAAGATTTTGGAAAATATTCATAAAATATCAAGTTTGTTTTAACATTTTATGATGTAAATACTATTTATGAAAAATATGTAATTGTCATTTGGTAGAATGAGTTTTTTTGTCCTATCATATATATGTTTCAAGCCTGCTTCTGTTTTTATAACGCACAATGGAAGACTTTTTAAACTTCCAGTCGATTTCTGTAATTAAAATGATCATACTTGTTGAGAAATTACTTACATACAAAAAGCATGTAGATGCAAACATCAACTTTTTTTTTTTTGCTTTTTAAGTCAAACAGAATATTCATTTCTTATAGTCAATTAGATCTTTAGTAAGTCAGAGTAAGTGAACAATTGGTTCACAGATAAAACAATGCTGCGCCCCACCTGAAATCCCCTCGCGCCTCACAGTTTGAGGAATCCAGAACTAAACTACCAAAAACACAATTTCAGACAAGTGCGAAGCAAGATTTTTCTTTTATGTCGATGAAGCTATTAACTACTATCTAAAAAAGAAACCAAAATATATATTTTTTTAATGTTTGCAGTCTTTGCATTAATATTTGCTCGCTTACGCGGATACATTGTTGTAATGAACACCAAAATAAATAGTTTGAATTTACTATTTAATAAATAAAACTAAATAAAACTAATTTGCATGCAAAACCATAAAATAACTGAAAACATATTTTCATTTAGGGCAAAATTGCAAGCACATTAACTATGGTTCTTTTACCTGAAGGCATTATTGCACTGGACACCAAAATAAATAGTTCAGATTTACTATTTTGAAAAGATAATTAAATTGAAAGAATCACTCTAGTAAGCGCCTTAGTATATCAAACAAATTGTTCTGTTAGTAATTGTTTCAATTAGTTTGAGAATTTCCCCCAACCCCTAATCATCTTTTCTCTAACTCCCATTTAAACACTTATAGTTTTAAGACTTATTTTGTTACCAATTAGTTGTACTTCTATCTGCCAGCCAAATTATCATTTTCTAATAAACCTATTTTTTTTTATAACTCCTCCACACGCCCCTTAATTTCCTGGAATTCCATTTTAAAATGTTCAGAATTAATAGTTATTTGGAATTGTGCATTTATTTACCGGCCTGCCAAATTTCAATTTTACACCACATTGCAATGAGATGTTGTTGTTTCTATTAGTTTTGTAGATTTAGAACCTCTTCGTTCCCCGACCCCCTTTTCCCAACCCACTTTGAGAAATTTAGAATCTAATATTATTTTGGCTATCTGGCGTTTGATTTATCTCTCTCTACCTATCTAATTTAATTTTTTTTATACCTTATCTCATAAGGTTTTTTCTATTACAGTCTATCACCACTATTTTTCAGAATGCCATTTTAATTTATTATTTAAATGTTTATTTGTATTCGTTCCCATACCTACTTAACGAATTTTAAGTTCTTTACCACACAGAGAAGTAATTGAATTAATTAATTTTGAAAATGTTGAACTCCCCACTCCCCTCCCTACCACCATTTTTACAACTCCCACTGGAAAATTTCAAATTTTAAGATTTATTTGGTTATCTTGATGGGTCCTTATACACAAGGTTACTCAATGATCTCTGTATAACTGGATGGACATCTGTGACTATAAAATTTTCGAGCTGTCATCTGCACACCATTGTGTAAGAGAGACGAAAACTTTCGTGTATCTCTTTCTCTCTTACACACATTCAAGGCAATGTAGGATTATGACATAGTTCGCTAATTTGTAAGAATATATGAGATATATCAATGTACGATTAGTTAAATGAAATAAACGCGAAAGGTTTGAATAGGATAGTAAGTTGAACACTCGTGACTGGTTTCTTTAAATATGTCGATGTAGGCTAATAGAGTAATATTTTCTACAAGTCTATAACCTAAATGAGTGTTTGAACTTTTACACAAAGTTTGTTATTCAAACACATGTAATTAAGTATTAAGCTACCTTATTTCAGTAAAGTTATCAAACATTAAATATAATATGGCTCTTGAAAGCAATAGGCTATATAAGCTAAGAGCCTACTTTAGATTTATTGTATTATAATAATATTTTCTACAAACCTATAACTTAAATGATAGTTTGAATGTAAAGCTACCACATAAAGTTTGTCATTCAGACAAAAGTAATTAAGTTTTAAGATACCTTTTTCATCATAGTTATTGAAATTTCAATATTATATTGTTTCTGAAACCAATATATAAGCTAATAGCCAACTTAAAATATATTGTAGTCTTGACAGAATGTAAACAACATGAGTGATAGGTACAATTGTCCAATGGCTGCAAAAATGCCAACTACCGAGTCGCAAATGGCTGTGTTGTTTGATGGCTGTGATCTTATATAATCACATGTTTATAAGCTGACGACTTCCGCACGTCCATCTTAGACACTGCCTTAAACTATGAGTGAAGAATAACCATGGGCACGGGACGAATTCTGGATAGCTCAGTGGTAAGAGCATTGGCGTACTAAGCCGAAGGTCCCGGGTTCGATTGCCGTGTCCAGGTGTTATTTTTCAATTTTCAGAATATGATATCTAAGAGGGATTATCCCCACTAAAATTCATTAACAATAGTTTCATTAATATATGCAATCTTGTACAATTATATATAATTATCTAATGGCTGCAATAATGCCAACTACTGAGTTGCAAATGGCTGCGTTGTCTGATGGCTGTGATCTTATATAATCACATGTTTATAAGCTGATGACTTCCGCACGTCCATCTTAGACTCTGCCTTAAACTATGAGTGAAGAATGACCATGGGCACGGGATGAATCCTGGACAGCTCAGTGTTAAGAGCATTGGCGTACTAAGCCGAAAGTCCCAGGTTCGATTCCCGTGTCCAGGTGTCATTTTTCAATTTTCAGAATATTATAATATATATATTTGGCGACATGGCGGTCTAGGGGTAAGGTGTTGGACTTCTGTGCTGGGATCCGGGGTTCAATCCTCAGTCCTGACACAGATAAATCTGATTGCCAAACCCTTCATTCACCTCTGACAAGACGTATATTAATCACAACTTGTGAATGTGTAGAATGCTAGGCCTCCACCGTGGTTCGGATCCCACGTTAAACTGTAAGTCCTTCATTTCATCTCACAATTACCCTACCATTACACATTAGCAAGATGTGGTGCTAACAATAATAGTAATAATAACGACAATGACGATGATGATAATGATGATAATAAATAAACAATAATCATTATAAAAAAGGTATTTCATAGGTGTAATTTGCGATTTTGATTGTATTTGCATTATACTAATATTACCAATGTATAGTTGTTATTTTTCATTATGTGTCGTAAGTAATATTTTAGTAATAAAAAAATTAAAATATTTGTAGATCTATAATTAATGATCGAATAAAATGTTGTTTTAGAATAAATCAGCATTAGCCTATTACATCATGTTTTAATGTAAAAAATGTATGCATACTAATAAAATTGTATTTATTATTAAATATAAAATAAAATTTTATTAAATAATATTTAGTATTGATTTAATTATTGTCTATTAATTTTGTAATTTAATGCATATTAACAGTTCTGGGATAATATAGTTTCGAGGAGACTTTAGGCTATCACTTCATTATATCTTTATTCTTAGCAACACATCTTAATATTATCATTTTTCCTATTGTGTATAACCACTTGTCTGATATATACCTATTTAAATGCACTAATAGGGTTTAGGGAATAGTAAGGACACAAACTCAGGTAGGATTTGATGTATGACCTCCCCATCACTGGCAAACCAGACCATATCCCAAATTGATGACGAATGAATATATCTGAGAGCTAGAAAACTTCCAATTCGTGTATGCTATTCCCAGAATGAATTTCAATGAAAGACCAAACCAGTTGACAAATGCATTGTCTTCTATTTGTGACAATCTTAGGTACTCTCCCCTAATAGCTCTCGTAAAGGCTATGTACAAGTTTAGACTCTACCCTCCTTCAATACAGAGGTGATAAGGATTTCAGAGGATTATAGCTTTGTTTTGTTTGCTTGCTAGCTCAGTCTCACTCTTTGGATGGGTAAAGAGAAGGGGGGTGGGCTCTAAAGTGCTGATAGTTCTGGCAACACTGTGGGCTGACTGAGCTGCCGAAGACAAAGTATAACTCAATTGGTTTCTTCTGATACCGTAAATTAGAGGCTGGCGCTGATGCAACTCTTACTTTCCAACAACCACTGACCAGGCCCTTAATAATACAATAGGCCTAACTAAAAAAAATGTTCATGTAGAGTTAACAATGCTTTAGTCCAGTATCTTTGGGCAAAAATCGGGCGTCACTTCAGAAAAACACCAAGTGAGTGAGCTGAATATTAGTTTCCACTTTAACTTTGCCTTTCTAAATAAGTTGTCAAAAGTCCCCATCATTCAAATGTACAGTTTTACTGTGCTTAAAAGATGCTGAAAATGGCATTCTTTATTGTTTTTCGCTAATATCTTGGTTCCTATTAATTGTATAACCATGAAATATACTAACAAAGCGATAAGATCGGAAATTTATATACAAAAAGGGTGGTTTTGTGAGCTACTGATCTATTGTTTTTGTTTGTAGAATTAAAATTATAGATTTGTTGGGTTATAGGTGTATGTAGGAGATATGTCAATGTTTTTAGAAATATTGTACCTATTTCAAATAAGTTGTGCCATCTATATTCAGATGAAACAACTAACAGTACATTTACTTTCTGAAGATACCCAAAGGTTATCAATTTACATTTTAGGCCAACTGTGGTGTTCCCAAGAGAAGTTAAGGTTTATGAAGCTTTACATACGCCTAGAATTCACAGTTATTTACCACACAGATTAGAAAGCATACAAAAACATGAAGCAATTAAAACAAAATATGTATTTAATTCTCTATATTAATGTCCTTACTTTTTTTCCAATGAATGCACTTCCTTGTGCCGCAGAAATACCCTTCGTTGACGAAACTTATGCCCACAATCCTTACACTCATATGGAGTGATACCATCATGAATGCGCTTGTGCTCCACAAACTCCTTGTGGTACCTGGAAAAGATAACTTTATGACAAGATTGTTCAGAGACTCATTTACAAGCTATAAAGATAGGTAGGGGAAAGTGGATTAGTAAAAAAGAAAAAACTGAATTTTTCACATAACTAGTTAAAACTTAAAGTTAAGACTTAGAGAGATTGTTCTAGAAATACATATAAAAAATTAAATTTGTAGATTAAACAGTTGCTAAATTGGAAGAAGATTAAGTGAAATTACAAGTCAAAATTTATCATTAAAATTTACTTCTGGTAAAAAAACATATTGTCAGATATGAATATTTATATACAATTAATAATGCATCATCAACTAGATGATACAAAAGTTGACAACAAGTCTAAAATATAATATGTTGACAAGTTAAAATGTTGATACAAAAACTTGAAGATATACAATTTAATATGGTACAAAGCAATGTTTTAAGTTTAAATCTGTTGAAAAATAAAATAATAAAATTTTAAGGTTAACATCTGCCAAAGAAAATTAATGAATTAATTAAGTGATGTGGAATAATGTAAGTCTTATTGTTGGAAATGGTATTATGACTTCAATTAATGGTTTCCATATCTTGTACATACAAACACAAAGCAAAATTGTTCATGATTATTTGTTCATTCTTGTAATTAATAGTACAGATCATATATATCATAGATAAGACGAAATCAACAAAGTAAGACAAAACATTAAAGAACATTTAGAAGGCATTGCTCATCTTCATGCAGGTCAAGGCTCACTCACTAAAATGCTCTATTGAATGGATGGAATTACTCAAGTCCCAACACTCCCCCTCACTCGTTAGAGCTGAGGATGTAGTCCAACAGCTTGACTCAAGATGGTGTCTGGGACTTGTCAAGCCCTTTGTAAAAATATCTGCTTCCATGGATTCAGAAGGCTTGTATGTCACAACAATCTCCCCATTTTGAACCTTCTCTCGAATAAAGTGTTCTTTTATACTTAAATGCTTTGATCAGGAACTTATTATAGAATTCTTTGTCAAGTTTTGGGCAGACATGTTGTCATTTAAGATTTGGATGGCTTGTTGAGAAGATCCCATGTAATTCAGCAGTTGCCTCAAATGCATTGCCTCCTTTGCTACTTCTGTTAAGGCCACGTACTCAGCTTCTTGAGTATATAGAGCAATGGTTCTTTGTTTTCTGGATTCCCAGCTGATCATTGAACCTGCATACTTAAAACAGTACCCTGTGTACGATCTTCTATCACTGGAGCATGATCCCCAATTTGAATCAGTATATCCAATCAATGGTTCTCTAGCCTTTTGGAAAATCAGAGACAGTTCCTTGGTACCTTGAAGGTAACGGAGGACCCTTTTTAATGCTAGCCGATGCTCCTTAGATAAACAATTATTAAATTGACTTAAGTAGCTTACCGAATGAGAAATATTCGGTCTTGTACCTGTTGTGAGATACATAAGGGCTCCAATCAGAATTTGGTATGGAAAATTTGGCAGGTTTTCTGTTGACGCCTTGGTAAACTTTAGTGCCGGAACCATAGGAGTCTTCACAGGATTACAGATCTCCATATTAAATTTATGAAGGATCTCATCAATGTATTTCTTCTGTGAGGCTGAAAAAGTTCCATTTTTACAGTCAAATTCTATACCAAGACAATATTTGAGATTTCACAAATCTCTCATTTCAAATTCGTTCAACAGCTTCTTCTTTATATGATTCAATTTTTATTGACTATTTGATGTTATGATTACATCATCTACATAAATTGCAACCAGAATTTTTTCTCTCCCTCTGATCATAATGTAGATGCAAGGATCAGCCTGTGATGGGATGAATCCTAATTTACAAAGTTTGGAATCTAATTTACAGAACCATTGGCGTCCTGCTTGCTTTAGTCCATACAACACCTTCTAAAGAAAACATACCTTTTCACCATTTTGTTTGCACTTCAAGCATTTACTTTACCTTTTTTAACACAGAGTATTCATTAGCACTTTCTTCAACCATGAAGTTGCATAGGATTCTTTCTAGAAATTCTGGCTTTTGGATAAATAATTTTTCTTCTATATCCCCATTAAGAAAAGCTTTTGAGACATCAAGTTTATTTATTTTTAGATTTTCTTCGACTGCTACAGCAAGAAGAGTTCTGATAGAGCTTAATCTGCGACTAGGGCATACATCTCTCCATAGTCGAGTCCTGCTCTTTGTGAGAATACTCGAGCTACAAGACATGCTTTTCTCCGCTCAAGATCGCCATTTTGTTTATACTTATTTTTTAGCACCATTTGGGAACTTATTACATTTGCTCCATTTGGTTTTGTCACTAATTCCCAGGTATCATTTTTTATATGGGCTTTGATTTTATTTTTTATGGCTTCATGCCATTCTTCTGCATCTGGCCCTTCTATAGCTTCCTTAACTTCACATAATTCTGACATGTCATATTCATTCATCCAAGGAGGTAGTCTAATTGTATTTCTAGGTCTTAAACATCTTTGTCCTTCTTCCTCAAAGCTACTTTCAGATCCTTCATTATTTTCCTTTCTGTCACTTGCGACTACATTAATTTCATCTAAATTCTCGTCATTCCTTATTACTGAAATCTCTTGAATGTTATTGTTTTCTTCCTTTTTCGGCATATTTGATTGTTGTTCACAGTATTCTTCACTGAATGGATCACCACTTGAGGATTCTTGGTTGGATTCGTAGTAGAGCTTGTTAATTATTTTTACACCTCTCGCAATTGAATTCTTTCTTTGGTATGGCACCCAAATACGATAGGCCTTTGATACTTCAGAGTATCTGACAAAAATCATTCTTTGGCTCTTGAATAAAATTTTCTTCTGCTGGAGTCCTTGTTGTGCATGAACGCTTTGTATCCAAAAACTTGAAGATGATGAACTAAATGTACATGACCAGTCCACTTTTGATATGGAGTTTCACCTTTCAGAATCCTGGATGGGCTGCGATTTAATAAATAATTTGCACAATAGATGGCCTCAGCCCAAAATGAGTGGGGCAAATTTGATTCCAGGAGGAAGCATCTGGCCTTGTCCTGGAGTGACATATTTTTTCATTCGGCCAATCCATTTTGCTGGGGTGATCTTACAACGGAAAAACGTCTTCTAATCCCACAATCTGATAAGAATTTGTCAAACTCCAAATTTCTATATTCTGCGCTTTCATTGTCACTTTGAAGATATTTAATCTTTTTTTCTGTCAGATTTTCTACTTAATTTTTGAATTCTTTAAAAGTATTTAAGACTTCATTTTTATTTTTCAGGAAATACACTCTGGTATAGCGAGTTCCTTCATCAATAAAGGTAACAAAATATCTGGAGCCTTCGGGTGAAGTGGTGTGCATGAGCCCTACAACATCAGAATAAATATTATTTCCAGCTTTAGTACAGTTTTTGGTTGTTCCTAATGTGATAAGGTAGTCTGGTGAATTTTCCTTTAATACATATTTCACACTCACCATTACTTTCATTGGTGTTAAAATGCAAACCTTTGAGGCGATTATCTTTTAGAGCCAATTTTAAATCAGACTCATTTATGTGACCCAATTTTCTGTGCCACATTTCAACTTTTGACTTTTCAGTAATTCCTGAAGATAAATTTGCATATTCTGACATGTTTGCATCAAAACAGTATAGACCATTGTATCGTGTTGCTTTTGCATAAAGATTACCATGATCATCTACATCTTGCGCACAATTCTTCTTGAAAATAACACTGAAACCTTTATCAGTAATTTTAGCAAAAGAGAGAAGATTTGTGGTCAATTTTGGTATTATCAACATTAGATTTGACCTTGCATGTGAGTCATATTCCTGCCATTTCTTCTTATTTGCTTCTTCTGCAGGTATTGATGTTTCACCACTCACATAACATGAAAGTCCACTACGAATGAGGACTGCTTTTGCCTGTATTTCCCATGTATCATAATTATTTTTATTTAATGGCTCTATTTTATAATTGCTGACATTAACTGATAACATTTCGAGCACAATTTTTGAGTTCAATCGAATCAGAAGATAACCAACATGAACTGATGTAGAGTTGCAAACAAACGATCACGAATAACACTCAAGACTTGTTTAAACTTTCACTTAAACCTTAAAAATGTATCTCGGTCCATAACCTGTTGGAAATGGTAGGAATGACATCCATTAATGGTTTCCATATCTTGTACATATTTAAAACACAAAGCAAAATTGTTCATAATTATTTTTTCATTCTTGTAATTAATAGTACAGATCATATATGTATCATTTGTTATAAAGAAAACAATAAATTAAAACAAAACATTAAAGAACATTTAGAAGGTATTGCCAATCTTCTTGCAAGTCCGGCTCACCCACTAAAATGCTCTATTGAGTGGATGGAATTACTCAAGTCCCAACACTTATCTGTTTCCTTGTCCCATACATCCTTTATGATATCCAGCACTGGAAAGATGATGGATTATTTCATTTTGATATCATTTATGATATACAGCACTTGAAAGATGATGGATTATTTCATTTCGACATGTTTAGGTACTACGATACCATACTCATGGAAGTGAGTCATTGTGAAAAACACGATGTGTTCTTACAACGGCAAGTGTTAACACATCGTGTTTTTCACAATGACTCACTTTCATGAGTATGGTATTGTAGTACCGAAACATGTCGAAATGAAATAATCCATCATCTTTCCAGTGCTGGATATCATAAATTGGGTATGGGAAAAGGAAACAGATAAGACTTAGATTATTCCACATTACTTAAATACTTCATTAATTTTGTTTGGTAGATGGTAACCATGAAATTTAATTTTTTTATTTTACAAAAGATTTGAACTTAAAATATTGCTTTGTACCATACTATGTTGTATATCTTTAAGTTTTTGTATCAACATTTTAACGTGTCAATATATATTTTAGACTTGTTGTCCTCTTGTGTATGGTCTAGTTGATGATGCATTATTAATTGTATGTAAATGTTCATATCTGATAGTATATTTTTTCACCAGAAGTAAATTTTAATTATACATTTTGACTTGTAATTTAACTTAATCTTCTACCAATTTAACTGAAGGGTCCACGGGAAAAAGGGGGAATGTCAATTTTTTTTTAATTTTTGAGGTTGGCACGCTGTCGTGTACTTTTAAATAAGCTCTTTCTTACAAGCTAGGGTAAATTTCAATAAAGTGTATGGTCAAGGTTTTATGAAGGTTTTAAAATACAGGCAACACGGGAAAAAGGAGGAATGTCAATGTGAAACAACGAAAGAAAGGGGAATGTACGTTTCGCAACACGGCTGTGTTTAACTTTCACTTCTCGTTTGTCTTTTGAGTTGGCTAGTGCGGTTTTGTGTTCGCGTTGTGAATATTCAGTGGTTTCTTTTTAGAGTGAGTAAACAATGGAAGAGGCAAAGGTGAGCAGTGAACAAGACAGTGATATTAAAAAAAACACAAAGAACTGTAAAATAACTGGCAGAATGAGTGATGTTAAAAAGAAGCTTCTTGCATCAACTCATCAAACAGGTTTGGACTGTAAATGTATGCACTTGAAATGTTTTCAAAATGTGGGGGAAAGTGACCGAAAGTCTATAATAGTAAATTTCAATAAAATGACTGTAAATGAACAGAACAGTTATTTAAGCGGTCTTATAACAGTGAATACATATTTCCAACGTAGGCCTAGGCAAGCTGAGGAAAATGCATTACTTCATGAATGTTTATTTTCATACCGTGTGCGTGTGAAAAGACAAGAAGGTATTGTGGAGGTCCCTGTGTGCTACAAAGCGTTTTATTCTCTTCATGGAATTTCTAAAAAGAAAGTTGAGATTATCCAACGTTATATTAAAAGAGGTGGCCCAAAGATGGTCGTGGTCAGCATACAAACAGGAAAAATCGCTTGTCTAAGGAGACTTTTGATGCTATTTGCACCCACATTGGATCCTTTAAAGGTGAAATGAGTCATTACAGTCTTAAAGACTCAAAAAGAACCTATTTGCCTCAGGAATTGAATATTACGAAAATGTATAATCTGTACAAGGAGAAGTACCCGGAAAATAAAGTTTCTTATGAAAAATACCGAAAAGTTTTCAACGAAAATTTTAACGTTAGTTTTGGTTATCCTAGACAGGACACCTGTAGCTCGTGTGACCTTTATTCCGCTGAAGTTCGTGCAATTGATCATGGACTAAAAAATTATCCTGATGATAGCAATGAGAAACGAGATTCTGAGAGGAAATTACATAAGCAGTCTGTAGAAAATAAACTGCACTTGATGAAAGCCAATATGTTTTATGTTCGAAAGCGTTTATCGTGGTTTAATAGCCAAAAATCTCCATTTCACGAGTCTATTACAATGGACTTCCAAAAGAATCTACCTGTACCTAATATCACCACAAATGACGTGTATTATAAACGTCAATTGACAGTGTGTATGTTCAACATCCATGTCCTCTCCACAGGTGAGTCATTCTTTTATGCCTACGATGAGACTGTTGCTCGCAAGGGAGCTGATGAAGTGTCTTCCTTTCTTTTTTATTTTGTTATGGTTCAACTTGACCCTGCAGTAAAAGAACTGGACATTTTTTGTGATTCGTGTGGTGGACAGAACAAGAATTGGACACTTTTCCGGCTTATTCACTACATTGTTCACCATACTAAACGATTGGGAAAGGTTAAAATGAACTTTCCAATCCGAGGGCACTCATACCTAGAGTGTGACAGGAATATGGCTTGTGTTAACCAAAACAAGTGGGTTGAATTGCCTACAGAGTGGATTGAAGAATTTGAGGTGGCTCGAGCAAAGCCATCACCTTTTCGTGTAATTGAGGTTGACAGACAGTTGGTTCGTAAATGGACTGAATATCTCGACCAACGCTACTTCAAGAAAAACCCATTTAAGTCCAGGCCAGTAAGAGAATTGATTGCGTTGAATAAACACCCACGCATGTTGCAATACAGGTCAACATACATGGGCACTGGGATGGTCACGTGATCAACGAGCTAGGTTCACTTCCACCATCAGACGATCCCAAACTACGACAGGGAGAAGTTATCCTTCCTGAGGTTGCATACCAAGGTGAGTAATATTAACATTGGATTAATTAAAACATATGGTATTAAGAAAATTAAATATTTTATCTTGTGGTAGTTTTTCACGCCCCAGTAAGTTCCAGCCTACATAAACTATACTAACCTAACCTAACCTAGTTTAACCTAACTTAAAGAAAATATTTATAGAAAAATTCATGATAACCATAAAGTACACACCTTTTTTTAACAGATGCCCTGCCAATTTCGTAAGAAAAATTCAAAGACCTTCAACAACTATAGAAGTTCTGTGGGGAGGAAGCCAGAAAATTATATTCTCAGCTTCCAAAGATGGCTCCAGGAGAAAAAATCTAAGAATAAATATTGCAAAAAAAATAAAATGGTATTTCCAAATATGGTTAAAATACAAAAAACCGTGAAGCATAAAAGCTTATAAAGAAGAAAAATATGAAAACGGTGATGGTATTAAGGATGACTTAAAAGTTCTCAAATTAGATTATTTATCTTTTTTAATTTTTTTTGTTTATGACTGTTTTTGGGTTCAAGTAGGTTTTTTTTTTATTTAGAAACTAGTTTTTACTAAGGAAATATTATTTCAGTGTAATCTTTAAGATAATACTTAGTTTTTAATAAACAAAACTAGTGATTGATGATAAAGGCCTCTTTTCTGACATTCCCCCCTTTTTGTTGACATCCCCCCTTTTTCCTAAAACAAATTGTATTTATTTTTAATGGAATATATCTTTAAATTTAGGTTAAACAGTTTTACAAGTCGCACAATACAATAATACAAAAGATAAGCAAAGTTCATGATTATATACAATTAATTAAAGTAGTAGCATTAGATTGAATGTTAAAAACTCATTTTCTGGAAAACTAAAAAATATGACATCCCCCCTTTTGCCCGTGGACCCTTCAATTGTTAAATTTATAAATTTAATTTTATATATATATTTATAGAGCAATCTATCTAAGTCTTAACTTTTAATTATAACTACACCTTACTTTCAACTATTTCTTAGAATGTTTTCTAAAATGTTACATAATTAGTTGCTAATGTGATCATTCGAGAACTTCTGAAATATAGAAATGTTTCACCCACACCCTACCTGCTTATATTTCAAGTCTCACCCTTCACTTATCTACTAATATTAGCGTTTCGAGTTTGATTTCTGATGAATGATGGAAATGGCATTACTGTAAAATTAGATTTACCCCTATCACTAGGTGATAAAAATTAAAGTTCTTGTAATAGACTTCAAAATAAATAGAGGTCAATGACAAATTAATCAAGTTGTTATATTTGGAAGAAAGTAAAGGAAATGTGGATAAAAACATACAAAAGGGGACAAACACAATATGGCCTTTACAAAGAAAAAAAGAACACAGTTCACAATTTATATTGCTGCCACTGGACATACATAAAAAACCTCAAAAAGTGAAAAGAGGGTTTCCTCCTAGAAATTAATTAAGTTATTATTTCATCTTTTTGATAATAAAATAAAATATATATATATTAACTAGCATCTTAAAGCTCTCCATTCATTAAAGGTCCAAAGAAACCTTATGGTAAGTTGAATAAGTAGATTAAATATTTGACTTGCCTCATAGACTTGTCACATTGGTCACAATGGTAAGGTCGTTGACCTGTGTGACTTCTCATGTGAACATTCAGGTTACTCTTGTTAGTGAAACATTTGCTACACTCCTTGCAAGTGTACAGTCTTGCCCCTAGGACACAAACACACACTTGATTCACTTCACAGGCTTAAATTGTCTTTATAGCCAAGTGGAGGCTGACAAAAGATTTAAGGGACTATGGTTTTATCCCAGGCAATCCCTAGATTATTTTAGTATGTATGTATGAGTTTATCTCGTACAACCCAGATATTACAATTCTTGACACTGTAGCTGAGTTGTTTAGTGTAAGAGGTTACTGTTTTCGGTTCTAAATTAATATCCTAATAGATCACTGTGTTTAGAAAGTGTTCAATAAATCCCTCAAATTCACCATACTCCAAAGTGCCAACAACTCATAGGAAGAGATTAAACTTTGGTATAAATATGAGTGAATAGGGATGATATAACGCTTTTGAAGGCATATAGCAGCTTGTCAAGTTTTTCACAACATTTTATGAATAACAAAGAGATTCTAATAATACATGGTCTATACCAGTCTTCTTGTCAGAATGTTCTTTTGCACACATATTAGCCGGGACTTGCATACTGTACAGTTTGCACGGGAGGACCCCGCTTCTGGCCATTTCACAAGATGGTTTGGATCTGGAAATATCAACGTTACTCTGCAAATAATCAAACATTATGTGACATTTCTTTGATACAGAAAAATATATTTATTTGATAAAGGCTTTTAAACACAATTGTTTTTAGCATCTCAAAGTTTTCAACAGTATTGTCCTTCTAAACAGCTTTCCTTTGCCAAAATCTATTACATGACTTTGGTCTGGGTTTAAAACGGACATCTGATAGTAAAACTATCTATGCCTTACCACTCTTAGCCACGACTATGTTAATTTGAGAATAGTAAAAATAATAGACAACAAAATGGAATATCTAATTATTTACTTAAATTGTGGCTTTCAAATGAAGGCAATTAACTTACCTTCGATCTGTGATGGTAGGAAGAGACATTGTATTCCTGTCAGTAACAGGCTCGGTGAAGATTGTGTTGTGGGCACCTGAGACAGAGACAAACTGCATAGTAGCATCATTTTGTACAATGGTCCCTTGGGATTGAGCACTCACATTCATACCTTCATTGTCAGACTCCAATTGAGAGCCGATGGCAGGTGTCCGACTTGTGTCGAAAATGTCATTGTTGGCTGTCAGTTTAGGAAATGACTGTATTATGGTATCAGGTTGTAACACAAAGCTGACCAATTTTGTGGAATTATTTTCAAGAACATTAAAAACAGTTGATGGCAATAATGAGCCTTCAGAGGATCCTTGATATTTAATATTTTTATCGTAGATAGTAATATTTCTTTGACAGACAAAATCCCTTAGCCAAGACTTTATAGTTTGAGTGTGTCTTGTTGCTTGTGAAGAATAGCTTATTTTAATGGGAATAGTATTTTTATTCAAGTTCAAATAAAAATGGGTATTCCCCCCAAATACATCTTGTAAAGTGACTTCATGATGTTCTATTAAGTGGCTAACCAATTGACCACTGTCCAGAAAATCAGCCATACACAACCCGCAGCGATAAGCGGTTATCATGTGATTCATACTCACATGCTCTGTAAGCGAGTCTTTATCACGGAAACAAAACTCGTTGAACATAATGTCATTATTTATGGGTTTGGCTAATCCTCCTAAGTTGGTAAACATTGTACCACAATCAAAAATTTCAGATGTCAAAATAGAAGGCTCATTTATCAGTGTGAGGGACACTGAGCCTTCTCCAGTAGTTTGGCTAAAACACACCTTTTCTTCTAGTTTGTTTGTTTGGGTTTCAATGGAACATGACAGTTCAGTGTTGAGTGTAAGATTTGTCGCAGGTAATTGAATTGTAGTTAGATCCTCAGTGTCATCGTTTTGAGTGTCAACTGTTTGACAAATTTTGTTGACTTGTGTGACTTCTTCTGTTTGAACTTGGGCCACCCCTGTTTGTGTGTCAACCTCGACGCAGGTTTCATTTTGATGTCGGTTGGATATGCCCAAACATGTTTTAAGGAACTCTTTGACACCTGTAAACTTTTGCTTCTCTTCTTTGGCAATGTCTCTTATTTTAGCAGCTACTGTGGAGGATATGGGGAGTTGACTGGTGCTTGGAAGAACATATACCTGGAAAAGAGATAAATGGAACATTTAGTTTAAAATTGTTACCTATCAAATTAATGTATATTAAAAATATTATTAAACATAGTATTAATAACAAAAATGAATAAACATGGGTTTTCAGTATTTGTTTGGTGTAAATCTAAATCAATAGAAAAAAAAGTTTTATTAGAATTTAGTGGCTCAAAAAGCATACATAAACATTCATATTAGTGTCGTTTAAATCGAGAATAAAACTTACAAATTGTTAAAAAGTATTGTTAAATACAACATTAAAAGAAATAATGTGAATGTTATATTGAACATTTAAGTACCATAAAGACCCGAATATAGTACATCCTAGAACATAATGAGACTCTAAAGTTTTGAAGGGGTTATACATGAAAAATAATTATCTCCAATATAATCCAACTCAACCAACACTATGACAATAATCCAATAATCGAAGTAAACACTTAACAACTTTTACAATTAGAAAAAATAAAAAAAATAATAATAAAAAAATAAATAAAATGTAAGTAATAAATTACCCTCATTATTTTTTTGTATAACTTATAGTTCTCATCCTCATTTATTTCTTCTCCCAGTTCTTCTTCAGTACAGTGAATATTATTTGAAGGAAATGCATGTTTACAATAATTGGGAAACCAATTAGTTGTCATTCTCTTGTTTTCACATGGTCAATCTTTCAACAATGTGAACATTTTTGCCATGCTCTATTGTCTTTTGCAAGTAGTTCCTTTTTCTTATACCAGTAAAATAAAACAGTTTGATTTTTGCATACCTAATAACTGTTGCAAAAATATTCACTGTATGATTGCTGTGTTTTATTACTATTTCGTGTAAACAATGTTTAAAAAAACCCTGCATGGTTTGAGCCCGAGATTGAGCTATACTAACTGAGCGGAAACTGCTGTTAGCAATGTTAGTGCTAACATTAATGAATAGAGGGTGTCATATGGTCAGCACAACAAACCATCCAGCAGTTAATCTTAGTTTTCAAGATCGGAGCTGTTACTTCTTAATTCAAGTAGCTCCTCATTTTCCCAAAAAAAATATATTATTGATTAGGTTAATATTTTGTGGCTATAAATTATTTTTTTCTACAAAAATAGCTGTGAAATTAAAATTTTTGTGATTCGTAGTGTGTTGTTAATCGCCAACATTTAGTGTTAAGCCTAAACGTGGGTTGTATTCAGGCCTGTGGAATCAATATGCCAAGCCTTCAACCTCGACTCCTATATTTTTCTACTGTTTGACTCAGACTCTTTCAGAAACGGCCGATGTATATTAATTATTAATAACAAATTTACTGGAGTAAAATTCTCCAATATAGATTAATTCATGGGATGCTTCTTTTGCATTGTGAATTTATATATGAATAAATTTGTCAATCAAAATTACTGGTCCTAAAAATAAAAAAAAGTATAAATTAAAAATGATGTATTTATTTATTTACCATATATTGTTATAGTATTATAAGTTTTTATTTTGAAGCCGGAGTTGATATATCTTTACCAACTCCAACTCCGACTCCACCCAAAATTGCTTAAGACTCAGACTCTATGAATCCCGATTCTACAACCCTGATTGTATTATATTTCAAAATGTTTGTTTATTAATTAGAAGTAAAGTAAAGTTGTATATACAAAATATTGAAATCATATACAGGAAATGGAGCAAAGTTAATGAAGGCTTTTATCTCAAAATTTATTATTTAGCACCGTGTCTTACTACCCGTTCGGGTTATATGCTTTAAGTACTAATTACGCTAATGGATTAGGAATTAGGAAGGTTGAATTAGAGGAAGCGAGCCCGCATTTGCGTGGAGGGAGAGTGGAAAACCATTTAGGAAAAACCACCCCCAGTTCACCCGACCGAGATTCGAACCTTGAGATCCCCGTCCTCAGCAGTCGAGCTTAACACGACTAGCGCGTTAGCCAACTATGCCACCGAGGCGGGTTCCATCTCAAAAAATAAATGTCATGATAGTGGCAAAAGTCAATGTTTCTAGAATGAGATGTATACCAAATCTTACGGTTTTTTTTCTGCCTGTCACTTAATTGTCCCTATGCCATATTGTTGTTCACTAATGGCTGCATTCCAAGCAAACTATTCTCTTTTGATGTCAACAAATGAAAGCCTGGACATTTGGGGAGTTATTTTTTGGCACAGCCTCTTACTGCTTGTTTAGGTTATATGCATGTACTGATTAAAATAATGAGCTAGGGATGAAGAAGGTTGAATTCAGAGGAAGTGCACCCATATTTGCCTGGAGGAAGAGTGGAAAACAATTTTGTAATATTATTATTATTATTATTAGCACTGCGTCTTACTACCCGTTTGGGTTATACGCACTTATTCTAATGTGCAATGGTAGGGTGATAATGAGATGAAATGGAGGACCTACAGTTTAACGTGGAATCCGAACCACGGTGGAGACCTGGCATTCCTCACATTCACAATATGTCTTGTCAGAGGTGAAGGAAGAGTTTGGTAATCAGATAAATCTTTGCCGGGACTGAGGATTGAACCCTGGACGCCAGCATAGAAGTCTGACACCTTACCCCTAGACCACCAGGTCACCATAATTTTGTAATAAACAGCCCTCAGTACAACCGATTCGGATTCGAACCCCGATCACCCCGTCATCGGTAGTCTCGTCTATTGTGAAAGTGATGCCTTAGAAAATGTGATCACTTAAGCAGATTTGGCTATAGTTAACTGAAAGAGAGCGAAGAGAAAGCTTTCCTCCATAATATCTGCAGTTCCCTCAGAGATGATATTCAGTGTAGTGGTCGTACGGGAATTAAATATTGAAGACATTGCTGAAAAAGATGTATTCTCTCAAACAGTGACAATGAATGAGGCTTATTTTGTGATTGATGGATCAGCCTTACTGTAAGTGATTTATTAGCCTAATGAGGGTACTGTGAGTGACTACATCTTGCACTTTAAATTTGCACTCATTAAAAAGCTTCAAGTAGATGTTGTATATTTGATTTTTGAGCATTACAACAGGTTTGGCCTAAAATATATTACAAGACAAAAGAAATAGACTGGAGTTAGCGGGTCCACTTACATTCAGAGAGAAAAAAACCACAACCAATAAATCAAATCTACAACAATATTATACAAAATAAAGAATTTATCGAAACATAAAATAAGGTCAGCAACTTGTTACGGGAAAGGGTGAATCCCAAATGAATTCTCTAGTTTCAGTGTTTTAAAACAGCAAGATTTTGCAATGTTGCATAGAGACACAGATGCTATTATTGCTCAACAAGCGGTTAAACTGAGGAACAGAAGAAGGAATAAGGCACGTGACTAGTCTCTGATGACACCAATGTATTTATGTTGCCTCTCTATCACTATTGGGAACAAAAGATGACCATCCCAATATACATAGAATCATCTATCCAAAGATGATCAGTAATCATTATTGAAAGCAATGGCATCATACAAGACATGCTTTGAGTGGATGTGATACTACCGCTTGTCTTTTCGGCATAGGAAAAGCAGAGGTAGTTAAGTTATTAAGATAGGGCTATTTTCTTTCATTGATGGGAGAGGAGACAGCAAGCATTGCTAATGTCAACAAACAAGCATCAAGTTTCATCAACATCTGCTATGGTTTGCCAACTTCTAAAGCACGGATTAGATCTTGGTCTAACAAAATGGGAAGAAATCACTTTGCACAGCCTCCAAAACTCTGTAAACTCCCACCAACTAATAAAGTTTTTTTTTTTTAAGAATGTAAAACGAGCACACCTTTAAACCTGCATCTGGAAGAATGAATTAGATACCTCATCTGTCTTAAATCTTGAACAGTTTGATTACTACAAATACAATATTTCCAAATTTCTTCTGCCAATTGGTGTTCCAGAAAATGTTGCTCTAGCTCCTGTTGAGGTCTAAAAATTAAATACTCATGCGTTAGTGAAATACCATACTGCATAAAAAGGTGTGTTTTTATGAACACAGGCTTGCTTTGTATAATGTTTTACAACTGCACAAATAATATTTGTTTAAATACAAATAACCAAGTACAGTGAGAAGATGAGGACAATGAAGAAGTAAAAAAAAATAGATTCCAAGTACTAAGGTTTATGCTATTTAAACATGAGATTTTTTTTTTAGTTTTTGCTAATAAAAAATGAAAGATTTAGGTAAAATACTTTCTTTGAAATTAATTGCTGTACATTTTTAATATGTAAATGGCAATAAATGAAGAGTTATAAAATTAAATTAAAATACTATATGACAGAGGTTTTCATTTTTTGTTATTTTTAAAATATTAAAATTCAAAATGGCTGCTTACATAATTTAAAAATAATTGTCATATTTACGAAAACTATTTAAAGTGAAATGTTTAGAAATGAATTTGATTGAAATTAGTTAGAAAAAAACACAAAATAAACACTATCAGTTATGGTACTTGTAATTTGATAGAATTTATTGGCTACCATCTAGAATTCTGAGAGTTGCCCAAAGGTATTCACGGTGGTACCTGCAATTCCATTAATCTAAACAAGAAATATCAACAATAAAAAAAATAGGCTAAACCAGTATTGGGTGAGAAATTCCCATTTGGCTGCTGTATTAATAGCTTCATCGAATTCCCTCATTAACTTGAGACACATAGGAAGTCTTCTTTTCAACATGATCAATCACTTGTGGATCTGCCATAGTAATTAAAAAAATATATATATAACTATAACTTTTTTGATTCAAATCTGAGGGATATCTAAAAGGATTCAGAATATCCCAAATTCGAATTAACTATTTTCATGAGTATCTAGGCAGCTAGTACATAATAAATCAATAATCTTAAAGTATACATATATACACACACACACACATTTTATACATGCTAAATACAACACACACATACAATCTACACAATAAATTCATACATAAAAAAAGAAGAAAAAATTCAAACAAAAAATATAAAAACGTGGAAAACTTAGCATTATGAAAATTGCAGAATTAAATCAAAATTGATGAAATCCTAGCCAACACATCCCCTCCTATATTAGGAAACTCACCCACCACCAGTGCATAATTCCCCTCCTTCTCATTTACTATTTACCAACAAGCTAACTCCAACTTTATTTGACATTCTCGGCAAATAGGGTGGTTTAGTAAAGATCATTAAGTTGGGTTTGAAATTAGTACAAAATAGAAAAAAAAAATTACAATGTATAAGCCTTGAATTAACCAAATATTTTCTTCTAAAATTGAAATTAAATATTTTTTTACCAATGATTTAAATAGAAATTTCATGGGGAATCATGGTGGGTTTGAATTACCCAATTTTTACAGTTCTAACCAATGTCAAATTAACATTTTAGAAAACATTCTAAAGTAGTTTAAATAAAGTAAGGAGTAGTAATAATAAAAGTTATGACTTAGATAGAATGCTTTAGAAAAAAACTATAACGAAATATAAAAAAAATCGTGATCTAATGAATTAAGACAATTCAAGATTGGTAGATATTTTAAGTGACATTAAAATTCAAAAAGATTTATTATAATTTGCTTCTAATGAACAACAAATTGTAGAATATGAAAATTTCTAAATAGATTAATATAGCATCATCAACATAACTAAAACATAAATTGACGGCAAGTCTAAAATACAAGTATTACATGCTAAAAAGTGTTACAAAACATGGATACCATAAAGTAAGGAAAGAACAAAGTTTAAATTTCAACTATGTTGTAAATAAAAATTATAAAATTAGAATTTATAGGTTAACATCTGCTATCCGCCTCAGTAGCGTAGTTGGCTAACGCGCTAGTTGTTTTGAGCTCGACTGCTGAGGACGGGGAGATCGAGGTTTGAATCTCGGTCGGGTGAAGTGGGGGTAGTTTTTCCTAAATGGTTTTCCACTCTCCCTCCACACAAATGCGGGTTCACTTCCTCTAATTCAGCCTTCCCAATTCCTAATTCATTAGCGTAATTAGTACTTAAAGCGTATAACCTGAACGGGTAGTAAGACGCGGTGCTAAATAATAATAATAATAATAAACATCTGCTATTTGAAATTTAAATAGAGTGATTATGTATTTTTACTATAAAGATTTGAAGAATATAATATAAAGTGGACATAAACAAGGTTTTAAGTCAAATATGTTAAGTTAAAATATTATGAAATTTTAAAGTGATGTATAAAATCTAAGTCTTATCTTATTCCAAGTCTCATTACTCCTTGTGATATCAGCAATCGAAAGATAACTGAATTATATTCTTCTGACATGTTTTGGTATTTAATATACCATAATCATGTACACTGCAACATAGCATGGGCATGAAAATAAAATAATCTATAAGTCAAACCTAACCACTCCAAAACCTAACGTAGCCCGAGAAATGTTTGGAGTATGATTTACCATTTGTGGACTTTTTCTTCAGATTATTTTCCTATCATATTCAGGCTACATTATGTTTAGAGTTTTTAGGTTTGGGAGTTATTTTATATTTTCCTAACATCCCTCGGTTATAAAAGGGTGAACCAAAAAGCAATCCTGTCCGGGTGCAAGATTTACCTCAGGCTGCTTTTGTACATGATTATTATTAACTTATTTTAAATGTTTATGTACCGTGTGATTTATTCATGGAATATATTGTTTTAATACTTACCTTAACACGTATACTAAATTAAAACTCTCCACTAAAACCTCAAGTTCTTATTGTAAATGTAGGTCAAATATATTATATTTGCACTATGTCACAGCCATAACAACTACTGTCACACACATAAAAGAATATAACCATTTTTAACTAAAACTATTGCTCTTGTAGCTCTTTTGCATGCTGAATGACTATCATGCTATTTTTCAAAATAAATTATTATTATTATTACAGAGTTGGTTTAACACACTACATAGAAAAATCTAAGGAACCGGACATTCTCGAAGGATGTCTAAAATTTCCTAACCATAACAAACATTTAAGGTCTTTTATGAAAGGTTTAAACATTAAATTTTTTTTAGTTCCGAAAATGACATAATAAAGAGAAAAAATGGTGGTTCACATTATAAACAAACTTTTAATTATAAAATTGAATTTAAAATATTTTAAAATTGCTATTTAATAGAAACTGTTGTACAAATGTCACACCAGTTACTGCGGAATCACTTTAATGTAGGCCTACAATATGTGAAAACCAGTTTCAGCATCACATTCAGCCCCCTTCATAGTAGAGATAGAGAATACCATCAGTCATTTTTGATCGAAAATGGAGAAAGCGAGTTTTGTGAAATCGGGCCTCTTAATTATCCATGATCCCACTGTATACAAACAAGTGTCAACTGACTATTAACCTACAAGTGAAGTATAAATATTTAAAAAATTAAGTTTTAATCAAAATGGAATTAGAACTATAAAAAATATATAAATAAACAATTGAAAACCTAAAGAGGTATTTTGACAATATGGCTGCCCTAAGGCCTACAGACGATACCTCTCTACCAAGAAGAGATTCACTTGTTTCTAGCTGATACAATAGTCCTTCGTTATAGCAGCCAGTGCATGTATATTTACAGACCATGCAGTATCATGTGATGGTGATGAAAGGTATAAAATTGGATTGACTATTACTCAACGATATTTCATAGAATTGTGGAGAACCTTCTCCTAACAGACAAAGTCCAGCGCGCATGCCCAAAGCTACATTGTTGTTCGGACAAACTGTGACCAGTTAGCTGTGTGTTGAGAATGTGGCCAGAGCTGTCCATCAACAAGGTAAGACAAGGGAGGAAGGGATGGATTTGTATACTGACGGTAAAAATAATAAAGCATCTGGTAAAAACAAGATAGAAACCGGGCTAATGAAAAACAGTGGAACAAAGATCTTTGAGCTCTATGAGATGATTAAACTTATCTTAGAAAGAGAGAGAATACCAGATGAATAAAACACTGCCATAATATGCTACATATGTAAAAAGGGAGATCCAATGCAATTGAGCAACTGCAGAGGCATAGCTCTTCTTAACGTCTATAAGATTGTGTCATTGCTAATTTTGATGAGTCAACCCCTATGGGCTACTGCAGATATCATAGGAGATTATCAATGTCGATTCTGAAAGGGCAAATCAACTTTAATTAAAATAAAGATCTTGGAGAAGCATTATGAATCTAACAAGAAACTCCACATGGTATTTGTAGATTTTAAATAAATAAGTTTTTGATATTGTGAACTTAATAAAAATGTGCAACAATAAAACCTTTTGCAAGGTTTGTTTTCTACAAGAGCTTTCAACATAATGTGAATACCATTCAAGCCTTCATCAGGTGGATGTCCATTCACAGACTCCAATCAACTTTGTTCTTGAGGTCAAAAGAGAGGATGAAAGTGAGGATAATACCTATAGAGAGGTCAACAAGAAGTATATAAGTCTAGCATTTGCTGTTGATGATGTCATTTTGGGAGATTCTTGTGAAAAAGTGACACAGACTACATCTTAGTTTATAAACACTGCTAATACATGGGTCTCATCACTAGCCAAGCGAAATCAAAGTAAATGCGTGTGCCAAGAGGTGCCATTGATCCAGCCAACCTGCCAATACATAGCTAACCCTTTGAACAAGCAAGAGATAAGGGAAAGAATTATCAATGACAATAAGTGTTCCTTAACCAAAATAAATTATTTCAAACAAAAGTTCAAACAAAAATGCTCCTGGATAGATCCAGGGAAATATATTTTAGCTATTTGTGACCAGCAGTAACATAATATGGCTGCTAATCTTGGGCAATAAATAAAGGAGATGACAAAAAGTTGGTAATTTTTGAGAAAAAAAAAGTATTGTGTAAGATATGTGGTCTTGTCAGTAGTGTATACTGTAAAGCCTGTACGGTAAGAAATAAGATATAACGAAGAACTGAAGTTTTGATTTATTAGATTAGATATCCTCTTATAAAATAAAAAGCCAGGAATGGTTTGGACAAACGTGGAGAACGGGTGTATACCATTACATCGCATGTCCATTACATCGCGTTTTGGGAACAAATACATTGCAGGTCCATCACATCGCATTTCCGCCATCTCTCTATACCCAGCCAACCCTACTCTGTCGTACAACCAATAGGATCGAAGGGGCGTATATATACAAATACATCGCATGTCCATTACATCGCGTTTTTGAACAAATACATTGCAGGTCCAACATGTCGCATTTCTCCACCTCTCTGCACACAGCTAACCATATTGGCCAACACGATTCCAACAAGTTGTGTTACAATATACACGCACTCCCAACTTGTCGGGGATGTTGGCCAACATGTTGGTGTTGGGAGAGCCGGTCACAGCCATCAAGTTTTGTTGGGTTGTGTTGGATCATTTGTTAGAGATAATAAACGACCAGCCCAACATGTTGGATGAGTTGGGAGCTTCTGCGCATGCGCTATCGAGTTGGATGAGTGTCTAACCTTGGTATAGTATGTGTTTTATTTTCAGATTAGTTTAACTTTTAAAATCGGAGCTTGCATAATTTTTTTATCATGGAATGAAACAAGGCTAATACAGTTAAACTATTTGATTTAAATTCTGAAAATGGAAAAATTACACCTGGACACGAGAATCGAACCCGGGACCCATGTCCAGGTGTCCTTTTTCAATTTTCAGAGTATAATATCTAGATGGAGAATTCCTCACTAAAAAGAATAAATAATAATAGCTTCGGCTACTAGATTATTAATTGAGTTATATCAAAGGTATTCTGTTCTTTGTGATGTTACATGTGTACAAAGCTATCATCTCCACTTTACAAATGTAGGTAACTCATTATTACCATATACACACCTTCAATTCAACGTCTAAAAAAAAAAAACTTCGAATGCCCTACCGTTTCTTAAGTTTTGGTTCTTCTGCAAGAATACACTTCCTGTCATCAAATAAATGAAGAAACGGCAAGTAATACGTCGTTATCGATGGCTAGAAATGTGTAGATTGATTAAAAAAAAAGGTGGAGGAACCAGGATGTTGGTCCAACAAGTTGGCTAGAATAAACACAGCTTAACTTTTCACGTGTCTTGTCTCCCAACATGTTGGATACAACTTGTTACATAATAAATGAGGCTTCACTCTCACTATGAAGGTAGGTTTTGTTGAAAGGATTATGTGCCTAATTCCCCTTGTTTGCAAAGTTGATTACAAGGATGGTGTACCCGACTCTCATCTTGAAGTTAAATAGTTAGTTAGATTTAAAAAGTATTAATCTTTTCCAGACAGGGCAAAAGTTAGCATATCCACTCTCATGTATTTCACCCACCTAAAATTTTCCGTTTGGAAGGGAAAAGAGTTTCTAACTTGCCAGAAATCGAATGTCCTTAAACAAACTTGGAGACTTGAATTTGTAGATTCCAATTGCTATGGTGCAACGAAAATCAAAGATGAAATAATAAAATAAGAATATAATCTTCGAATTAAAAATATACGCGATGTAATGGACATGCGATATAATGGACTTGCGATGTAATTGTATATATACGCCCCTTAAATCTTATTGGTTGTACGTCAGAGTAGGGTTAGCTGTGTATAGATAGGTGGGGGAAATGCAACGTGATGGACCTGCAATGTATTTGTTCCCAAAACGCGATGTAATGGACATGCGATGTAATGGACTTGCGATGTAATGGTGCCCACCCGTGGAGAACAGATGGAACAATGTTGAAAAATGTAATCAATAATAAAATAGCCACATGAACTATCCAGGACCAAAAAAATGTATGTTATGATGAGATTTGTGAGGACATTAAATGTAAACATGCTTAACAGCTGAAGTTGCACATAACGGAAAACAATGGAAGAGCTAGGTTGTGGCAGCATTGGAACTAAATTGATTGCTAAGCTGGATGTGATGGTGATTTAAAAGTTATTTAAGATATATAGTTCAACTATTAGTTTTTTTTAGCACTGTGTCTTACTACCCTTTTGGGTTATACACTTAATTAATTATTAGTTGAAGTTATCAATTTCATGTATAATATAAATAATTATGTTATATATGGAAAAAGGTACAGGAGAGATGGAGAGGTACAAACACCAATTAGTAATACCAAATGTGGGTATCAATCATCAACGCATAACAAACTTGATTAATGTTTGTGAAAGGACATGATTAAATTTATGATCATAATGAATCCTCATATTATATACAGGGTGGCACAAAAGTCACTTGACAATGAGTAAATTAAGCCAGTTCAAGTCAATGATTTAAATTAACCCGTATGAACTTTACCATAGCGCAATAGATGTTAAGTTGACATACCGCAAATGTTTGAAAAAACTCCAAGGAAGAACGTGGACAATATGCTGAAGGGACAAGTTGTTACTCAACAAGTAAGAACAAAATTGCTGTTCAATGAGGTGATTTACTCTCAAATGAGTGAGAACTTCTAAAAGCAAAATACTTTTCAAGAGAAAATAAGGTTTGTGACAAATGTTTCTGGGAAGATAATAAAGAAATACAGATATTAAATATCTAAAATTATTATCTTCTATAAGAATGTTGAGCCCAAAAGGGAGCTTGCATAAAAGGAATGCAAGAAAAGTAAATGAAAACACTAAAATATTAGTTACAGCGTTTTTGGAAAGGGATAAATGTAGTCGCCTTTAGGCTGGTAAAAAGGAGACCATTAATTTTAAGAAATGCAAAAGTCTTCTGGTGGGAAATTATTTGTATTCCCCCAAAATGATATTTCATGGTGGAAAGATGTGACATACAGTGCATTTTGAATAATCAACAATGAATAATAGACAACAGTACAGCTTTAGTGAAGATTTATCAAAGTTTGCGCAGTTATGTTAGACTAAACACCAAATACCTTAAGAAATGTAAAATTAACTATGCATCTCTTAATGTGTGTGTGTTTATATATAATGTATAGTAACACACACACACGCACACACATTCAATACATTAAGTGTATTTTTAAACATTATAACCATAATTATATCATTTTGAAGAGTTCCTATTATTAACATTATTTTATCAGGTAGGTAGGTTGGTACTGATTTACAATAAAACTAATTTTCTCATTAGGGACAATGTACATTGTATTGGAGTTAATAATTGTTATTAGAGTATAATATGTCTTTAATTAAGCTTTTATATATTTGTGCACTTATTTTTATTTATTATTATATCAAATCAATAGTTTTACTCACCTCCATAGATGCTGTCTCACCTCCAAGATGGTAACTTTTTTTTAAAAACTTAGTAATTTCTAAAATAAAGATCATTAAGTTGGGAAAGCAATTTCCTAGTGCCTATGTACTTTATATCTAGCTCATACATAAATATTATTCATTTTTGATTATTTTTAATCTTTTTAATTCTTCTAATTCCAAAAGGCACGTTTCTGTGAGAATGACCCAACTAAAGATATTTTATTATTATTATTATTATTATGTAGACTTCATCTTTTGGTTATTTTAAGAGGAAATTAAAAATTTAGAAGTAACAAGTATTTCTTAATTTGGAGAGAAACATATTAAAAGGAACAAACACATTATGGCTTTTATAATGAAATGAAGAACACAGTTCACACTTTGCATTGCTGCCATTGGGCAAATAGATAATAGCTGCCTCTTGAAGTAAATCGATCATTACTGTCCAATCCATTGACATATATCAGGAGGGAGTGCAAAAGCCATATTGTGTTATTTTCTTTTATAGGTTTCTATCCTCCTTTCCTGTACCTTCTTCTTAATATAATTTAGTAAATCCATATTTGGAATGTCTTACAATCAAAATCCTGAAGGATGCATTCTACAACATTTTAAATTGTATTCCCAAGTTTCCTGAACCCACCTCACTAACAGACTTCTTGTCGAAACTAGAGATGGAGTCAATCTGGACCTGGTGGACTTGCAACAAATGTCGGCGCAGTACTTGGTTCTGGCTGTAACGTGACCCACACAAACCACAGATGAACCGGCGTAGCTCCTGATGCACAGACAAGAAGTGGCGCAATAGGTTTCCTTGGGTGTTGAAACAAGCTACACAGAGCGAGCAGTGGTGCTTCACATTTTTTTGTGGTTGATGAACAATGCGAGTATGTATCTTTAAAGCCTGGAAAGAAAAATAAATCCATACTGACATGTTCAACTCAATTTTGTGTTAATTAATATGAAATAATTACAACATTGGCTACACATCACTCCAACTATCCAATATAAAGGGACAAGATGAGAAAAGTACACCATCACTGGTCTGGAGGATGTTATAAATGACATTTTGGAAAAACTATTTATAGTACACCCAGTCAAGAATCAAAAGAATATGGCTTTTAAAACATATTACAATTATTTAAGTTACTGAAAACCCCAGAAAAAATCCTTGGTGGCAAAACCCTCAGCTGCAATACTATAATAAATTATAATTATATTTTTGCTCTATCTCATACAAAAAATAAGAAAATATTTTGGTCACCAATATTCGGAACCCTCGACTTTTACAGTTGACCACCATTATGACAAAGCAACAGGATCATCAATTTTTTTTTTTTCAAATTCTATGTCTGAAATGCTATCATCAATCAATATAACCTTATCACCACCATTAATTAACACAGTATTTTCCCTTGGGAAGTTGTATCTAAAGCAGGATCTGAAGGAGGTTGTGCTACGGACTTGTATATCACTCAAGAAAAATTTGTCGGACCTGACTGAGCTTGAACCCAAAGACATCGGGTCTTGAGGCGAGCACTTTAAACGAAGACCACTGAGGTTGACTCCCACCATTGTCAAGTGAGCTAAAGGATTTCAAACTCTGCCCCAGTATATGTTTGTTTGAGACTTTATTGAAGGCAGTAAATAAAGGCATTCAGTAAAAGAAACTAGCCCAACACAAGGAGGGAAAACCATCACTGTTACCGGTATTACCGGTATGTGTTATACAATCTTTATGTAGCTGATCAGGATCACATCTAGAACTTACCATACAAAATGCAAATACAAACCTTAACATTCAAAATCATACAGGGTGCCCATAAACTAATATATTAATCAACAAACCCAGCTACAACCAAACGTAGGTCTGGTATATGAGTAACTCTGATTGAAATGTCAGAAGAGATGGGAAATGAATGAGTGTGTAAGTGAATGAGAGTGAGTGTATAAGTGAGTTAGATTGAGTGTACAAATGTGTGAAAGTGAGAATATAAGTGAGTGAGAGTGGGTTTGTGTGAGTGAGTGTGTATAAGTGAGTGAGAATGTACAAATGAATGAGTGTACACATGAGTGAGAATGATTGTACAAATGTGTGAAAGTGAGAATATGAGTGAGTTAGAGTCAGTGTATGTGTGATACCATGACCGTTTCTAGTAAAGGCTGAGGTGTGCGACATCTGGCAACAGCGCATCAACGTGCTACTGTTGAAAGTAGATACCACTAGAGCCATTGTAATTCTATGCGTAGCACGTCATCTTTTGTCAATAACTGTTTTTTCCTTTGAATTATTTTATTGTAATACCCAGCTCTTGTATTGTTCCTGGATGTAAGAGCAACTATACGTCAAGAATACGACTGGAAGAATACATCAGTTGTTTTAAATTTCCGAAAGATAAGGTTAATTGTGAACAGTGTGTCATCCCCAACTGCGACTTCGGGTTGCATCATTCGAAGTGCAGTCTCCTGGTGACGTTTGTGGCTAGGCACCGGTCCTGTGGGTCTAGTGGGTGGGGGTAAGGAAG
>CABEEJ010002898.1:49383-81354 GCA_901482245.1 Timema douglasi
GGGGGGGGGGGGGGGGGGGGGGGGGGGGGGGTAAGGATGGAGTCCCGGCAACGTGAGTCGCGGTGGGAGGAGAGGGAGTCCAAACAAAATTGCTCTTTAAAATATGACACTTTATTTGCTCTTTTGAATCGCTGGTTTGCCAGGGTGGGTCACCACTGACTAGGCTCTATAATTCACCATGTTATATACCCTCCGCTGCTGCCTGGCCTTGTCCAATGAGAGAAAAGGGAGCTTCCCATTGGTGCGGGAAAACGTGAGTGATAATGGCCACCGAGCGAGCCAATAGGAAGGGGAGTTCTCTTTGGCGCTGACTACAGTGGGGAAAGCGTCACGGACGGCTTAGAGAATATGGTCTGTGGGGCGGCCCAGGCAGTAGGGAGGGTGGTTGGAGCGGCCTGTGCAAGTGCGGAGGAAAGATACAAGGGCTGACTGAACAGTGAGGCACACCAAGTGGATGCAAGCGATATAAATAAAGAGGTGATTGGCAATCAAATGTTTGTATTAAACATTTTTACAACTTAGTGACTTGATCACAGTAGAACGATATAAGAATAAAAATAGTAAAGTGTGCAAATTTCCTCAGTAGCTGGTTTTATGTAAAGGTGCCATTCCTAAAATATTTCATAATTTACCGTCTTATCTTAAAATTGCAAAATCTACCAAATGAAAAAATCCAAACAAAAGGCGGAAAGAAATCGAAAAAGTCTAAGGGATTCAGATGAGCAAGATTAGAAGTGGGCTGAAGAAGAAAATCAAATTAATTCTTATGAAATTTTTGTACGAGACGTTTGTTTTAAGGTGACTTCTTATCACAAAAATGGGATGTTCATACTACTGAGGATACATGCGTTTTATATTATTATTATTATTATTATTAATGTTTTGAGGCCTATCGACACAGTGAGGCCATTAGGGCCTTTAGCAATATAAAAATAGTAAAATCCCTATGATGGAGAGTCACACACAAAACATAGTCCACCTGTAGGAATAAACAGGTGGAAACATAAAATAAAAATGATATACAATATTAAAATTTGAATATAAATTAAAAAAAGTAAGTCTCAATATGAGAAAATGCCCATTTGAGACACTCCATAATGGCGCTCAAATGAGCTATTAGTATAAAAGAAGTGACACACCTGCTAATATAAAACAACTGGTGTATACACTAAGTTAAAAATACAAAACAAATATATAAAAATTAAATATAAGATGTTGAAAGGACAAATAAACATGTTAAAATAATATGTTATAAAAGTGGCTCAAATGGCATTTAAAAGATTCGTCTGGTGTATAAAATGGATTAATAAAAAATGAAGGTCACCTTTAAAATTAAGAACCAGGTGAATAGGGGCATACATGCGACACTCCAACAAAATGTGGTACACACCAAGGTGAGCATCACAAAGTTCACCCACTGTAGGTGGATCCCCTCCAGGGTATCCAGCCAAACTATATTTTAAAATTCCCTGACTTTTACAGGTTTTCCAGAGCCAATTTACAACTTTTCCAGTCACTAAATTAAACATATTGTATTAAAATCGCAACTTATTGTAGTATTTTTAGACACACACACACATATTTTGAAGCTGCAACACTTTATGAAGGGGTTAAATGATGTCAACCTAAAGCAATGGGATATTGAGTCGTGCAATCTAAATAGGATTTCAGTTAGATTAAATTTATACATTAAAATATCGCCTTACAAGAGCTAGAGACACGCAATAGAGAGGCAGAAAGTTGAAATAAAAATCTGATGTTGACTTGTATAGTTGAGATTAGTTTACTCAACATGCATGCTCAACTGTACTAAAAGAAATTCGCAGTGAGTATTAACTGGAAGAAAATTTTTATTTTGACAGTTGGTTATTGTAAATGAAAATAGCTTAAGCCTATTATTTTAGTGAATATGCGAAAATTCCAGAAATTTGATCAAATTCCCTGACTTTTCCCTGTTTTCTAGGTTGCTGGACACCCTGCCCTCTTAATAAAAAATTGTGGGTTAGGAATGTATGACTGATGCGGAGTCTCGTCACGATGATCTCCTCTCTTCTAGACTTTTGTATAGAAGAGGGCCATCGCGACACAATGTACCTGATGGACCGCAGCTTGTTCTGAGCAGGGGTCAAAACCCACTGCTCATGTAAGGTACATAAGACCCCACACCGAACATAGTCCTTTAGATATAAAAACATGACACCCAAACTCGCCTCAGGAGGCAGGCGTAATGCCTCCTTTGCCGCCAACTCATTTCTTGAAACACTAGCATGACCAGGAATCCAGCGGAAGGTGAGCCGGGTGTTTAACAAATCGATTTTTAAAATTTGCTCGTATATCATCTGCACAAGGGGATTCCAGGAGTACAAAGTGAACACTGCCAACAGAGCACTCATGGAATCTGTGCAGATGAGAACAAAACCATGACAATTACGAAATATAAAACACAAAAATTTAAAAATGGTGTATAATTTCGCTGTAAAAACACTGGATTTACCAGGTAAACCAAATTTAAAATTGGATCCTTCCACAACAAAGGCTGATCCCACGGAGGCCCCACATTTCAACCCATCTGTGTAAATGCACTTAAATCCCAAAAAATGAGTGGCAAGGACCTTATTGAAGGTCCTCTCATATACAAAATGTAGGGTGGTCAATTTAGGGAACTTGGCAAGAACAAAATTGCATTGAGGTAGGCGTATCTTCCAAGGAGAAACTCAACCTGGGGATGTGGGGATAGCCTTTGGCAGGGCTATCTCACACGTGTCGAAAACTGATAGCATCCTGACCCCAACTGGCCTTGCACTACGCCATTTGTTTTCATAAAATACACAGTTAGGGGGATGAAACACAGGACAGTAAACAACATGTTTTGTCATGCAATGCAGTTTCGACACGTAGGATGCTAAAAGATAGGACCACCGGTTAAGAAAGAGGGGGCTTACCGGCATCAACACAAATGCTAATGATTGGACTGGTACAAAAAGCACAGGTAACCAACCTTATGCCATCATGGTGGACACTATCCAGCATCTTTAACGCCGAAGGTCTAGCTGATTCATAAACAAAACTGCTGTAATCGAGTTTCGATCTTACCTAGGTCCTATGGAGGTGCATCAAGGTTTCCCTATCAGCACCCCAGGACCGACCGCTAACCACTTTAAGCAGATTGAGTGCTTTTACACACCTTGCCTTTAGGTCTTTGATGTAGAGGATCCACGTTAACTTAAAATCAAATAAAAGTCCCAGAAACCCTATGGTATTGAGATTGGTAAAACAACGTGGTTCATTAAAATATTGGGGGTTGGCTGTATTCTGTGTAATCCATGGAAGTGGACGACCGTCATCTTGACTGTGTAGAAGTGAAAGCCATTACGCGATGCCCCTCTCCATAGATTGTTGGCAGAGAGTTGAATCTGCCGTTCAGCCCTGTGGAGACTCAACGAACTGCAATAAATTGTGTAGTCATCCACAAAAAGGCATAAACGAACAGGTAAGCGCAAGTTATCTGCAGTGCTATTTATCATAATAGCGAACAATGTACAGCTTAAAACACTACCTTGAGGCACCCCATTTTACTAAATAAAATCATCGGATAAGGTTATTCAACCTTACCTGGAAGTGTCTATCACACATAAGATTAGATATAAAAATGGGAAAGTTCCCTCAAAAACCCAAATTAAAAGTGTTTTCAATATACTGTACTGTCAGGTGGTGTTGTACACCTTCTCCATATCAAAGAAGACAGCCAAGAGGTGCTGTTTATGGAGGAAGACGTCACAAACTGCTGTCTCAAGGCGAACAAGATTGTAACGAGTTACATGTAACAAGTTCATACAAATAGGGTAACACTTACTCTCTACCTTGTTGGACTCTAAAAAACACTGGCGCACACTTCCACTGACCTCCTCTCTTTGACATAAAGTTTCATAGACTGAATGGAGGTGTGTTCCTACTCTTGGCTCGAAAAGAAAACCACGCCCAAGCAAACAAATGAAAGCGACTCTGCGCGTTTCCTCCGCCTAGACTATTCTCAATGCTTCTTCTAGTTCCCTGGGTGATCGACAGGATCCCCACTCCATTTTCTCCTCCCTTTCCCCTCCTTTCTTCAACAATTTCTGTGGGCATGTAAATTCGTTTGCTTTCTATATATTGGGATGTTTCGATAGTATCGTGACTCATTGTACTGTAGGCTTTCAGATGGTGAAAGCGGTTAATTAAATTAATAATTAATTAAAACCGTCAAAATACTCCTTTGGATAACGGGGAGGAATCTTTTCAAAATTACTGTTTTGGATTTGCGAATTTTAAACTTTCTATCATGGGAAGAGTTTGTTGACTATCTATGGAATTATGCTTTAATAACTTTTTAATATTAATTTAAAGCTATGGGGAAACCCACTATTTGTTTACATGAGAACTTGTTCTCTATTTTTGGCTTCAGGTATCTGGCCTTGGATTACATATTTGCCGCCGCTCTGATAAAATTTGTTTGGTTTTTGGGGGTGGGGGGAAATTAACCTTAATGGCGGATATATTATCCTTCATATGAGCGGGCACATGCACACTTGATTTTTGGTGTGTATTGCGCCTTTAGTAGTTAATGGGGAAGCAATCTGCCGGGTTATTTCTGAGTGAGACAGGGCGCTTACACTTATGCCTGTTCCATTTACTTCATGCTGTATGCAAATCATTGTAGTTGTAAGGTATTTAGTTTGTGTAATGTCCTGGAAGCTGCCGTCACTATTGGCGAGCTAGTTGTATTGATATGTTTGCCTAGGAATGCTCCAGTTAAAATATATATGTATATTAGTTGTAACATAGAGTCCTTGCTGGATAGTCTTATCGTAGGCTCAGCGAAGTTTATATGTTGTGGGAATCTTCCTATTTCATAGTAATGTTTTACTTTGAACACTCTATAATATTTATAAATTATAACGGAGCTTTATTCTGTATCTGAGTCCTCAGACATGCGAGGGTTAGCCATAGTAGAGACACGGAGATAAGTCATTATTTAATTTCAAAGTTTAATTTAAACGTCCTAGTCAATTTCACCTTTAGTGAAATATTATGTTGAAATCTAATAATGTTTCTTACTTAAACACTCTAGTCAATTTCACCTTTAGCAAGATATTATGTTGAATTATAATAATGTTTCCAATTTAAACTTTCTAGTCAATTTCACCTTTAGTGAAATATTATGTTGAACTATAAAAATATTTCTAACTTAAACACTCTAGTCAAATTCAACTTTTCTGAAAAGTGCTTTATACTAAAGACTCTGACTCTATACATGCTAGCTGATTCACTTATATTGGGATGTGTAATGATACATATCAATACTATGAACTTTGCACGTCATATATTATGTGATTATATTGATATTTTGTCATTATATTTGTGCCAAATAAAATACTGTTATTCTCTTGTAACCTTCCTGATTATTATTTCTGGGACATAAAGGTGGTTACAAGGTGATCCACCGTGGATCGGTTACAGTGAAAACCACAATGAACATCGGATAGCAGATTGTGGGTTTCTAAATACCATATATTATTTAATTATTTAGCATCGTGTCTTACTACCTGTTCGGGTTATACGCTTTAAGTACTAATTACGCTAATGGATTAGGAATTGGGCAAGTTGAATTAGAGGAAGAAAACCCGCATTTGCATGGGGGGAGAGTGGAAAACCATTTAGGAAAAACCACCCCCAGTTCACCCGACCGAGATTCAAACCTCAATCTCCCCGTCATCAGCAGTCGGGCTCAACACGACTAGTGTGTTAGCCAACTACGCCACCCACTGAGGCGGGTTGAATAAATACCATATAAATAATTTATTTATAATTTTTTTCCTATATTTTGCATACACAACTAGTTAAGACTATAGGTCTATAGCTAGTTGGCTTTAATTTATCCTTGCCACTTTTATATATATCGATAATGATTGTCTGCTGCCATGGGGATGGGAATTGATGAGATTCTCAAACAATATTGTAAAGGTCCAACAGAAATACTTGTCCAGCAGGGGGCAGCTGGCACAACATTTTGTAGTGGATGCCATTATAACCGGAAGCTGTGCTTTCCGCCTGGGACAGTTCATTTAATGTAAAGGGGGAGTTATATTCCTCCCCTCGGCTCTGACCAAAGTATGGCACTCAATGTTCCACTTCTGCATTGAAAAGTTATGTGCGTTAAAACCCCCCAATATGACATAGGGGGTGGGAAGTTGTATAAAGAGGGCCTCCAGGCTCCTCCTTGGAACACGTTCACCTGGTGGGAGGTAGATGCAGCATACTGTCACCTCCACAGGAAGGGAGACTCTGACAGCAATAACTTGGAGATCAGATACAATATTTATAGACTCATGGTATATATTGCTATGTGCGAGTATAACCACACCTCTACTAGCCCGATCAAAGAATGGCTTGTCGGTATGATAAACATCGTACTCACGAAGAATTGGGCTAAATGCATGGCGGAAGTGGGTGGATGGAAGGATGCAGGGAAGAAATTAGTAGTTTGAATTCCTCTAAAGAAGCATAGAGATCTCTACAATTATATTGTAATAGCGACGTTATTTATTGAAATAAAATTTAACTATCCACGCAATCCATTACAATATCCCGTAAAAATAAAAATTGATCAAGGACCATTTCAGGTCCTTTTGCCTTTCCAAGTCTCTCCTGGGCCTCCCACTTCAGGAGAGGCTTTCGTTTATCCAGGCGAGACTGTGGCATTGTATCCTTTAGCAAAGGCTTAGCTATCGCCTTCGACGCCTTTTTACATTTATCGGCAGTCCTTTTCTGGGCTTTCTTTAAAGATCCAGCAGGACCCACATTTGTGGCCTCATCTGCCCCACCACCCGAATTAACCTCTGTTGTCTCAGAGGCGAGTGTGGGCGACTGAACAGTGGCCACTATAAATTTAGATCCCTGAGGTGGGTTTGGGAGTAATCCCCGAGAAGTTTTCCTAAGGGTTATGGGTGGTGGAGAGGAATTTTGGAGTGGTGTGCCCTCCTGTAGAGATGTAGGTTTAGGCGCTAAAAGAGCTGGCACAACATGACCATTAGAGTCTCGAGCAGAGAATAGTGGCAAGGGTCAGGAAGACGTCTCTGAAAGGTTAATCGTGCAATGACAGTTAGGACAATTGATGTTTTGGCTATGTGACGTCTGTAATACCGGAGCTCTAAGTAATAATTATCATCATCATCATCATCATCATCATCATCATCATCATTATTATTATTACTGCATCTTACTACCCGTTCGGGTTGTACACACTTACGCTCATGTGTAATGGTAGTGAGATTGTGCGATGAAATGGAGGACCTACAGTTTAACGTGGAATCCGAACCATGATGGAGGCCTGGCATTCCCCACATTCACAAGATGTCTTGTCAGAGGTGAAGGAAGGGTTTGGTAATCAGATAAATCTGTGCTGGGACCGAGGATTGAACCCCGGCCGCCAGCACAGAAGTCTGACACCTTACTCCTAGACCACCAGGTCACCTAATACATATTATTTGCATGCCTGGGAATATGGATTTTCTTTTTGGTTTTAATCTCCAGGACTTTTTTCTCCGCTATCCATTTCGGACAGGCCCGAGACTAGGTAGAGTGCGGACCCTTGCAATTAACGAAGAACTTAGGAGACTCACACGGTGTATCATAAGCCTTCTGTCTGCAATCTGCACAGGTTGGCTTACCACGGCATCTCAACTTTGTATGTCCGAATTCCTGGCACTGAAAACAGCGCCGGGTGATTGGGGATATATGGCCGGACCCTGAGCATGTGGAAACCAGCTCGGGCCTCCTTTGGAAGGATAGGAGTCCCAAAGGTGAGGACATAGGAGTCTGTCTTTTTTTCTTGTCCATTCTTTTTTATCACTATTCTATATACTTCAGTGACATGCTTAAATGTGAGACCCTCATAGATTTCCTCAATGCTAACACAGTCAAGATCAAAACAAGTGACCACTCTTTTGCAAGCATTGAGGAATATGTGAGGTTGAACCTTCACCTATCTGTTACTGCCATTACGTTAGATATCTGAATGTCTGTTGTGGTTTGTATCATTACAGTGCCAGCACACAATTTTCTAATTAAAACCCCAGACCCGGCCACTCCACCTATCACCCTTTCGAGGACAAATGGGCTGACACGTCTGAGGTTCTCACTATCCTCTACTCGAGACATTACCAAGAAGAGAGGCTGGGGCCTCAACCCTTCTTGGACTTTTTCAATTAGTAGGCTGGACAGCCTGACCCGTTTCCACCTCTTATCAGCATTACGGTCCTTTAGGGGTCTGGCAGTAAGAAGCCAGAAGAATTTTTGTAGTACGGTGCTAGCGGATAGTAAGGTGTCAACTCTGACATTAGTTTCAGCCATGCTTTTTTTGGGGACAACCAGCACAGAACTAGGATCATAGACCCAGGGTGATCCAAGTTGGTACTACCATATAAGGCCTTGTTAATTCTCCCAGCGAGAGGCTTCATATGACGGTAGACATGACAACCTTCGTATGGCGCATTGCCTGGGAAGAGGTCATCGCAGCAAGTGGGTGCAGGAAAGTGCCAATTTTACGTCCGGACCCTCATGAATGCAACCAATCTTTTCTCAAAGTAGGGTATTCAGTTATTTTCATTCCTAAGGTCCTTCTACTAAGATATTACAACTGGCGCACTTTCATTCAGCGGCTCAAAACCATTACTATCATATAATCGTCTGAGGAGAGCCATGTTAGCTGCCAGGGCCGTCAATGGAGGGGCCAAAAGTATCTGTGCAGGATTGAGCAGTAGGGGCAGGGAAGAAAGAAGTAAGGAAAGAGGAAGAGAAGGAAGAAGAAGGAAAAAAGATAAAGAGAAGAAAAAAGAAAAGGAGACAAAAAGAAAGATTTAGGATAGATTTGTCCTGCACAAAAGCCTCCCTTTTAAGCCACCTCTTACAACAAGCAGGAGCTATTGCATGACTATTCTAACCCTGTCCCACAGGGGGGCGTTTTATATAAATTGGGAATTACATCTTCATCTAAGGTTAGTAGTAGTATAAAAATTAATAGGGGCATGCTGGTTGAGATGTATATTAACGGAAGTTTAATTCCTAATTCTAATGTAATTACTTCTGAGGTGGTGTTATTTAATAGATATATTTTAAAGAGTGGAGCCAGCTAAAACCATAACTTAAATATTGTGACAACTTTGATAAGTTTTAGAGTAATAAAAACTTTCAAATAAACCTAATGGAAGCATATTTTGGCAGATTAAAATTCATAATTGAATCTGAATAGAATGAAGATTCTGAGACTGTACTAAAGAAACTTAACATACTACATGTTCAGTTTACTTTGCTAATTTAAAAAAAACCTAAATATAATGTGACATGTTGGCCTCAAACTTAGATTGTAGCTCTTGTTGTGACTTATATAAAAAAAACACAATAATTGTGAGGACCCAATTGATCTCATTCTTAAGTATTGGAAAGCAGCAAATGCTAGTATCCGAGAACTACGAATCTGATTTCTTAAGAACACCTGATAAAAAAACTATCTGTGTCTTAAATAAAGCCCCAATTCAGAATTACGAAAGTCTGCAAGGGGTTTTAGAGTATGTGTGCTTGTGTGGCAAAAAATGGATGTATGAGCAACATATAGTTAAATAACTACTGTAAAAAGAAATTATGCTTTAATTGTTCACAAAAATAACAAAATAAAATGATATTTTAGCATAATTGTTTTAATCCATAAGGATATAAATCGTATTTATATTATTTGTGTGGTAAAGGTTTTGTAGATTTACTTCAAAGGACCATAAACATTATGAACATCATATTTCTAACAAGTGTTGTAAATCTTGATTAAAACTTTTTTTTTGTCACAATAATAAAAGAAAACCATTCATTTTATATGTTTTGTACATTGTGTAATTTTGTGTTAAAATTATTAGGTAACAATAATAAAAATAATAATAAAAACATACGTCTAATTTAATAAACAGTTTGTTGATTAAAGTTTAGCTTTTGTAAAAATAAGAGTGTTGTTACATTATTGAGTCAAGTTTATACATTATTTAAAATGAATCAATTTTTATTATTTTGTACTACTAATCTATGTTAATATAACTCAATAGTCCAATGAGATCTAATACATACACATAAAAAAGTAAATTTACAAAGTTGTTTGAAAATAAAATAAAAATCGCCAATTCCTTTAGTGCTACTGTAACAGCATGTCAAGCGAGGGAGAGTGTGGAATTGCCACATTGAACGCCTCTACCTTAACTAGAGATGACCATGGTTATACACTAATGTACTAATTATACAAATGGTTTTTAGGGATTAGGAACGTTATTTTTATAGGAAGTGTATCCACATTTGTATGGACATAGAGTGGAAAACAATTTTGGAAAAAAAACCTAAGTACATTCAACCAATATTCGAACCCCGGTCTCCCTCTCATCGGCAGTCTAGTCTACCGCGAGAGTAGCATGTTAGACAGGTATGAGTTACTGTAGATTCACATGTTTGTCAAAAAACAAGCACAAAACAGACACATATTCATTTGATTAGCTCCAAGCCAATCACAAAATTACAGTACCATTAGCTCAGCCTCCTCTTCTTTAGTAGAACTAGTTTCCGCATGGTTGGGAACTTCTGCTTTGCTGAACCAATCAAATTTCAAAATCAACTAGCCTATATCAAATCAGTGTCTCTGTTCTTATAGAGTGTAGAGTAGCCCCATGGCTTCTTTGGTGCTGACTGACAGCTTTGAAAAGTTACCAGACCAAATTACGTATCCCTACGCCGAAATAGATTATCTGCAAATCATGTGTTTAGCATCTGTCACTTTTGACAGTCAACATTTAGGTATATACCTAAATGTTGACTGTCAGAAGTCCGCTGTGAGCTGTCAATCAGCACCAAAGAAGCCACGGGGCTACTGTATGTCATCTAAGGCTAGAGACATTAAGACAGCGTCATTGAAAGTTGTGAGGAGATTTGAACTTACTCCCTAATAGAAAGCTAATGTATTGTTATTTATTGAATTGTATCATTACACACTTTAATTTGAAAACATTCATCATGACAATAACTTGAGAATTTGTTTATCCATATGAAAATAAAACATGATGATAAGTATTTTTAATTATGTGTTGCAAAGCATCATGGGTAAACATACTTTTCTGCTAGTTTGTGAATTACTGTGCCACTTAAACAGATTCTCTCCTCTATTTTTGTACCGCCCTCCTTCTCCTCTAATGGACAAGAACAGGGGCACATATACATAAACTAAAGAGGGTCAAAAATAAATAACAAATGATTAATTGCAGAAGAGCATTAGGACTACATAAACGTTAATAGGCCTTCAGTTTGACCTATACAACAATTTGCTGTCATGAAGCCTTCCCAACCATCACCCGTTATTTTGTACTATCCGTCAAAGGGAAAAAGGGGTGAGAATCCTTAGAGTGAAAACAATGACTTTTTAACCTGCAATAGTAAATCAAAGATTGCATATGAAGTAAATCAATATTTATTTAGATAAATTAACAATATATATATATATATATATGAATATAGGTAACAATAGATAATAAAAAATATATATATAAATATGGATATATGAAGAACGGGGTTTTGCCCACGATCATACAGTTGTACCGTTGCCATAACAAAAATGTCCTAACAATTTCTTTCAAGATAAATATACAACCCCTCAATGGGTCTCTGCAGCAACCCGCAATATACTGACAACAATAACTAGCCGCCACAGGCTAACCATCCGCATTTCAAAAACGGACAATACCATATGACTTAGAATTACAATTTACAAACACAACTATTCATGGCAACCAAAATCTATCTTCTTCTTTAAATGAGATAGTCCAATGATTAGAATAAATCCAAAACAATATTTAGCCGTACGGGCTATAAACATTTCCCATATTATCCAGGCATTACGCCTTCAAAAATGTAAGATAAAAAACTACAAAGATAATGTTTCTCATTCTTTCTAACCATTAGTTACTAAGCCGGAAGGGCAAAAATTCCCAGTAATACAATTAACCTGTAATAAAATATATTACGCCATGTTGGGCTATGTAATTCGTCATTTTTACAAAGTTAAAGAATTAACCCAAAATAACAGATGTAAGTCCCAAAATTAATTTTGTATCGTACTAGCTGAAAAGGAATTTATACCTAGCATAAAATTTACAATTAAATTTATAACATAATTCTGAAAGTGTAATTTTAACTAGTACAGCCCAAAATGAATTTATACCTTGGGAAAAATCCCATCCTAGAGCAAGTGTCAAAGACACGGTTGATTCAAACAGTGAAGTTACCACACACACAGCACAAGTATATAAACCGTTATTCACTGAGAGGAGGGGAACATAGGGGGAACAAAAGAACATCGAAGAACAATCACACAGAACAGAGGGAAAGGGGCAGTAAGTCACCAAAGGAAACAACTAGATCATTGGAGGGGCGCGTAGAACATCACGTGTCCATCACGAGGTCACTCCCATGATGCAAAGGGTGACCTCACGCTCAACTTGCCACACCTATCACTCCTTTAGTCATGTTTTCACACTCGGTGCGGATATAGTGCGCGCGGGCAGGGATGTTGTTGACGAGACTCGAGACACACTGGCCGAGAAACGGGGCTTTTTGGTGAGTACAGTATTGATTATTCTTCGGTGTTGTAGAAATAGTGTTCATTCACTAGTATATCCTTCATACTTGTACTTAATGTTGATGTCAATCAACGTTACATTTTCAGAAAATATTTGAATCAAGATTTATTTTGTGTGTGTGTTGGGGGTGAGGTTTAAAGTGTGAGTGGGAATGTAATTCTGTGGTCATAATCAATTTAATATTCACTTAACATAAAGGTTTTCTCTGTGTTTTTAAATGAAAGCCATCACGATGTACTTAACTTAATGTTGACGTGGTGTTCGCATAACATAAGCGTTTATCAGGAGAGAACTGTTAGGTTATATTACATTGTACTCACTAGGGATAAAACCAATGCATGGCTAGCAATAACTTACTACCAAAAATTGTTTAAACTGAAGCAAGATATTCATTAAAATATATATAAAAGGGCTATGGGCCGGTTTCATAATCACATTTAGTAACCTTAGATAGAAAGTTTAGGCGCCATCCTCCCTAAAAATGAATGAAATACTTTTCATAGTCATATTTTAATCGCACTGCCCACTAAATTTTAGTATCAATCTAACCTAAACTTTAGCAGCCCTATGAGCACACTAAATCGACCCAATTCAACTTTCAAGCTGGATGATGATCTAGTGGATTTAGTTGGGGTTATTGGTGTTATCGATAAGTTACCTGAATCCAAAAGATATTTGTGGGATGCGGAAAACCCTGTCGAATTATATTCCGAAAGGGAATTTATCAGAGTATTCCGATCCAGCAAAGATACCGTAGTGAACGCAATCGTACCACTGTTGACTGGTCCAAATGTTGGTAAATTGTATTATGACATCAATTAATGGTTTCCATATTTTGTACATATTTAAAACACAAAGCAAAATTGTTTGTGATTATTTGTTTATTCTTGTAATTAATAGTACAGATCATAATATGTGTATAATTTGTTATGAAGAAATCAACAAAGTAAAACAAAACATTAAAAGAACATTTAGAAGGCATTGCTCATCTTCTTGCAGGTCAAGGCTCACCCTCTAAATTCTCTATTGAGTGGTTGGAATTATTCAAGCCCCAACACTCCCCCTCACTCGTTAGAGCTGAGGATGTAGTCCAACAGCTTGACTCAAGATGGTGTGTCTGGGGCTTGCCAAGCCCTTTGTAAAAATATCTACTTCCATGGATTCAGAAGGTTTGCATGTCACAACAATGTCCCCATTTTGAACCTTCTCATGAATAAAGTGTTCTTTTATTCTTATATGATTTGATCGGGAACTTATTATAGAATTCTTTGTCAAGTTTTGGGCAGACATGTTGTCATTGAAGATTTGGATGGCTTGTTGAGAAGATCCCATGTCGTTTAGCAGTTGCCTCAAATGCATTGCATCCTTTGCTGCGTCTGTTAAGGCCATGTACTCATCTTCTTGAGTAGATAGAGCAATGGTTCTTTGTTTCCTGGATACCCAGCTGCATACTTAAAACAGTACCCTGTGTATGATCTTCTATCACTGGAGCATGATCCCCAATTTGCATCAGCATATCCGGTCAATGGTTCTTCAGTCTTTTGGAAAATCAGAGACAGTTGCTTGATACCTTGAAGATAATGGAGGACCCTTTTTACTGTTAGCCGATGCTCCTTAGAAAAACAATTATTAAATTGACATAAGTATCTTACCGAATGTGAAATATCCGGTCTTGTACCTGTTGGGAGATACATAAGGGCTCCAATCAGATTTTGGTATGGAAAATTTGGCACGTTTTCTGTTGACGCCTTGGTAAACTTTAGTGCCGGAACCATGGGAGTCTTCACAACATTACAGATCTCCATATTAAATTTATGAAGGATCTCATCAATGTATTTCTTCTGTGAGGCTGAAATAGTTTTATTTTTACAGTCAAATTCTATACCAAGACAATATTGGAGATTTCCCAAATCTCTCATTTCAAATTCGTTCAACAGCTCCTTCTTTATATGATTCAATTTTTCTTGACTATTTGATGTCATGATTACATCATCTACATAAATTGCAACCAGTATTTTTTCTCTCCCTCTGATCATAATGTAGATACAAGGATCAACCTGTGAAGGGATGAATCCTAATTTATAAGGTTTGGAATCTAATTTACAGAACCATTGGCATCCTGCTTGCTTTAGTCCGTACAACACCTTCTTCGGCCGACACACCTTTTAATCATTTTGTATGCTTATCTCTTCAAGCATTTACTTTACCTTTTTTAACATGGAGGAGTCTTCATTAGCACTTTCTTCAACCATGAAGTTACATAGGATTCTTTATAGAAATTTTAGCTTTTGCATAAATAATTTTTTGCCTATATCTCCATCAACAAAAGTTGTGGACACATCAAAGGAAAGCTGTTGACACATCAAATTGATTTATTTTTAAATTTTCTTTGACAACTACAGCAAGAAGAGTTTTGATAAGAGCTTAATCTGGCGACTGGGGCATACGTCTTTCCATAGTCAAGTCCTGGTATTTGTTAGAATCCTCAAGCTACAAGACGTGCTTTTCTCCGCTCAAGATCGCCATTTTGTTTATACTTATTTTTAGCACCATTTTGGAACTTAATACATTTGCTCCATTTGGTTTTGTCACTAATTCCTAAGTATCATTCTTTATATGGACATTGATTTTATTTTTTATGACTTCATGCCATTCTTCCGCATCTGGCCCTTCTATAGCTTCCTTAACTTGACATAATACTGACATGTCAAATTCATTCATCCAAGGGGGTAGTCTAATTGCATTTCTTTGTCTTAAACATCTTTGTCTTTCTTCCTCAACGTTATCTTCAGATCCTTTGTTGAATTCTTCTCTGTCACTTGCGACTACATTAATTTCATCTCAATTCTTGTCATTCCTTATTACTGAAATCTCTTGACTGTTACTGTTTTCTACCTTTTTCAGCGTATTTGATTGTTGTTCACAGTATTCTTCACTGACTGGATCACCACTTGAGGGTTCTTGGTTGGATTCATAGTAGGTCTTGTCAATTATTTTTACATCTCTCGCAATTGAAGTCTTTCTTTGGGATGGCACCCAAATACAACAGGCCTTTGATACTTCAGAGTATTTTGCTGGTCAAGGCTCACCCACTAAATGCTCTATTGAGTGGCTGGAATTACTCAAGTCCCAACACCAAACCAAAACGCCCGCGGTTTGACAGTGCCACCTTTAATAAAGGTTATTACAGCACTTCAATTTTATGGGACTGGTAGTTTTCAGGTAAATATGTTTTGAAATTATTATTTTAATATCTATGTTTTATATCCTCAAATTGCGCTATCAAATGATGAAAAAATTGTGGTCCACAAGAGTTATATAAGCGCCTACATTTGTGTTAACTTTGTTTATTTATTTGTTTATTAACAGCATGGTCCAAGAGATCTGGATGGCTGGAAACGTAAAACTATGAATTGTAGTTATATTCTTGTTTATTTTATATGAACATAATGTGATATATATAAATTTAATGCATAAATGAACGTTTAACTGAAATATAATCTAACCTTACCAAAGTTAAAATTCAATATTTGACCAAACTATATTATTTAATCACAAAATTTTAATTTATTTATTTTATCAATAATCCCATGAGCCTTGGGATGGTAGAGTACATTTAGTTACAGGGATTGTTCAGATTATACAACCATATTAATTATTTGCCATAACATACCTGTAGGCCTACACTTTTTTTCTTGTTATAGTTCAGGTAAAGCTTATTCTATATAGTTTAACGTAATTATCAGTTGATCACAGTTCAGCCATAAACACTTTGATGTATATAATATATATACATATTATTTAATTTTTTTTCCCATAGCAGCCTGCAAGCTGTTTGGTCTATCCACATATTTACAACAATGGGATAGGGTTGGAAAAGTATAGCTTTGAGAAAATGCACCCTCATTTGCGTGCAGAGGAGGGAACCATTTATGGAAAACCACACTTATCATACCTGACCAGGATTTGAACCCTGAACTCAATACTATCAATAATCCGTTTGTGAAACATTTACAATTAATATGAATATTGTTGAAGACAATTCTAAGATATTATATATTTTGAAGTTGGTATGTGGTGATCTGGTTCGGTTGAGCTCTGCCACCATATCCAGGATCGTTAAGGTACTGTAAGTTAAAATGAAAATATGGATGGTCACAATATTTGTTTGTCAATTCCAAAACTGTCAACATTATTTGTGAAATTTTTTTCATATAATGTGGGCTTTATATTCTTTTAAAGTTTGTAGGCCTACTTTGTGTTGAAACAAGTTAGTTTTTTATAGAGGCCTAATGAAGTTTTTTTTAAATTTGTAGGCCTACTTTGTGTTACATTTTAAAACTAGGCATGTGCTAGTAAATTTACCACTCAACTAGTCTTGATTATAGAAATGAGGGTTCTACTGCACATACCATGTTCCTGATATTTTGAAGAAATAAAATGCATTTATAAACCCACAACATAGGGTGTATAGTGAAATTAATAATTCATGAACTGGTAGAGATTTTTTTTGTTGGTCTTCTATTGCAAGTACATAATAAAGTTTCATTATAATTTGATGTATCCAATTCCTGAACCAACCATAAATAAGATAGTTTTCAAAAACTTTGTCACTAATTATAGTTGTCTATTTTTAGGTGGTGTCTAATGAGTTGACAGGCCAGGCCACCTGTTGGAATATGTCAAATTCCCAACCACAAACCAGGAAGTTGAAAGAAACTACTGCCTGTTCTGGAACATGTACTATTTCCCCAATGTAACTGGGTGTATCGATTGTACTCATGTAGCAATCAAAAGCCCAGCAGTGTTGTTCTGACCGCTCACGAACATTTGTCGGCTCAAGTGTCGTCAACTACACTTCGCGATTTGTCGTAAAAAGTTAGCGAAACAGCGATTCTGTCCAAACATCGCTTTGCGACGAGAAGACCATGGCAACCAGTATTCAACAATATTTGGTTTTCAGCACTATTTATTTAAGTTGGCAACATATTTTACCCAGAGCTCATTGCTTCTTGTTTACTTTTGGTTGTATTTGCGATTTCGAAGTTAGCAGACAGCACGTTTTTTATTAATGATTACTATTAATTTTTATATTAGTTATCACATTATTTGAAAGTCTTGATCTATCAATTTACTAGTAACTATTTCTTTAATTTAGTTACTATTAAAATTGTATTTATTGAGGTGTTTTAATATTTTATATAGGTCTAATCTTGTGTATAATTTCAAGTTTGGTCTAATTTTCAGTATCATTATTTATAACTATACCTAGGCTTACAAACAGAATGCAATGCTTATTAAGTGAATTACCGTACATTTGTTTTATCTTTATTGACGGAAAAGTTTATATTATTATATAATGTGTGCCACCATGATTCCCAGAAATAAAGAAACATGAGTAGACCCAATATAATTATATTCAACAAATTTAAACTAGTCCTATTTGATTGTGTATTATATTATATATTATATATATTATATTATATATTATAATGTGATGTTGTTAATAAAGCACTAGTTTTCGAAACAAAAACTATCTTTAAAAGACTGCTAATCTATATTAAGATTTTTTAACTTAAAAGTACACCTAAGCTAAGAGTTCTTGTAGGTTAGCTTATAATGTAGTACCCTTTTTAATATTGACAAAAGTGGGCTGCATTACTACTAAAAAAAATATGTTTAGTAGGTTGCTAAAATTGAATAATTATCCTAGGTTATTTGTCAAATACACCAGTTCTAAGTTAATATTAGTTATATATAAATGGTAATTTATCAAATGTTTTAACTATAATAAAGTGCCACAAAACCAATAAATTTTATTTAAGTAAGGGAATGCTAGTGGAGCTTAGGCCTACAAAACTGTGAGAAAGATGTCATTAAGTATTTACTAAAAGAAACAAATATTATTGTTATTGTAAAATAATGTAAGACTCGTCCAATTATTTATTTTAAATATTTCAAGGTGTTTAACCTAATCTCATAAGGGTCAGATTAGTAGTTCTTTTTTTGGGCATGGCGCGCAATAACAGGTAGATATAGGACTATGTAAAATAGAAAATAATAAATAATTTAACACCATAATTCAATTCAAAAGGATACGGAGGCTCAAATGATACTAAAATTATAATAATTATTACAAATATTCGTTAGGCCTATAATTGAAACAACTGAATAAGAACTCTTAAAACAACCATCAAAGTCATGTTTTTTTTATGATTGGAAGGTTGGGTTTTGTTAGTTTGGGCTAGCTTATGATAGGAAAACCCAATCCATATTTTAATACTTTATTATTGTAGTATTAAACAATAAATTGACCTAACCTTTCAAGTATAGGCCTACATAAATAACAATTTCGAACAGTAGTAATCAAATAAATAATATAGAGGTGATAATGTTAAGGATTATTTGTATAAACCCAAAGCCGCACAGGTAAAAACACAATATGTTCATCAATAGCTATATTTCTCTGATGTATTGGGTGCATTGATTAAGTGTTGCAAAAGTAAAAAAATGTCATTATCCATAATTATAATGCTAGTATCATTTGATTCACCGTTTGCTCTTGAGTAGAATTTTTGTTTTAAATTATTTATTGTTTTATATTTTATAACAAAAAAGTGTGTTATATACACTGTATTTTCGCATCATCCCTAATTTTTTCTATATCCTTGTTTGTGATTGATTAAAATTGATAAAATACCTTTGAAATCATTAACTTGATAAGGAATTATAAAAAGTTGCTTTGATGAGATTAAACTGGTAGTTACAAATAAGCTTTCACTGTTAGGTAGATTGTATCTTTGTGCTTGGTTATAAAAAAATATTTAGCCTACATCATTGGGTACATGGGCTAAAGCATCAACATTGTCAGGTTTGTCAGTGAAAGAGAGAGGTATCAAATTATAACCAAGTGTAGTTAGGATACTTTCATTCTCCCTCCATGCAAATGTAGACACATTTCTTCTCATGTTTACTTCCCTCATCCTAATGTCATCAGTGTAAATATCCCAATACCTTTGAGAGGTAATAGGCTCGGTGCATAAAAGAATATTCAATACTTAAATACACATAAACATTTATAGATATTATGAAAAATGCAGTACACATTCTTATTAGATCTAGTGTAGAAACCCTCCAATTTTAGGCACTCCCAATATTCAGTTGGCTTGGATCACCACTACCTTAGTGTAAATATTAATACTTTAGGCTATGTTGTTTGTTATTTTTACAAATTGATTGTATTTTGTTGCAGTTTACGAATAGAGGTTTGAATCCTACTTGAGCTTATAAAGTATTTTTTCCACTCTCTTTCCATGCTAAGTCAGGTGCATTTCCTCTTAAATATCTTATTCATGCCTACCCTATTATATTAAAATACCATGTATCCAAGGATGTTTGTTTTTATCATGCAGTTTTGTTTCAGAGGATATTGAACTACCACAGACGATGAATGACATGTGAAGCTTTTTGATTGTAGTTTTGTTTTCTTTTAATAAAATCAACTGTATGGGACATACTATTTTACTTTTTTTATAATGGCTTTATGTTGATTGAACTAGAAAATGTACAACAATCTGCATTAGTAAATTAGGCCTAGAATAGTTTTCAAGTTGGTATAAATAAACATTTCTTAAACAAATGTTTGAAAATGGTAAAATTTATAGTTAATTTTACATTACAATTTGTGTAGAGTGACTAGTATGCGAGCTAAATCTGTAGGAAAAATTCAAATCAAGATGAAACTAGTAGGTAGGCCTACTGCACAATTAAATAATTACCTATACTAAGCTACCCACTTTTATTTATAAGATGAAATTCAGTGTTTCAACATCGTATCAAAAAACCTGTAAAAATAAACATAATGGAATAGCAACTAAAACATTGATAAACATTTTAGTTTTTATTCACATACATAACAAAAAACTATTTTAATTTGATGTTGCTTTTTGGTTTGCAAGGCACTGGGGACATTGCGGCAAATAACATTTGGGCTTGGGCTTAATTTATGGCATATGGTATTTATTAAGATGAGACACTACAGAATATATAAAATATATATCGATCACAAGAAATAATTTTAAACTTCCCACGTTGTTTAAATTATTGCTCAGCCTTAACCTAACACTTTAAAACAACTGTGTTGAAAATCTGTTATGCAAATACAAATAAAAATCCCACTTGAAAATTACTAAACGCTAGAACACACTAAAATAAACCCTTACCTAACTAAATTGGATAATATAAAAACTTAAATAAACAATCAAATATATAAAAATCAAAAGTAAATAATGAACGACATTAAAGTCGGGAGGTTAATGAGGGGGTAGACAGTCTAGTAAATAAGTTACAGATTTTGCGATGCAGTCTTGCCGTCAACTACTGGACAGACTCACATATGTGGGGAAGCAAACAAGATCATCCTAATGTGACGTCATCAACTAGTTCCCGTCCGGTCAGAATAGCCCTGCAGATATGTTATGAAATAAAAAGTTTAAAATTTGAATCTAGAGGTTAATATCTGCCAAACGAATTAAATGAAGTGATAGAGTGCTGTTGTTACAAAGACTTTGAGATATACAATATAATATGGACAAAACGAGGTTTTAATGCAAAATATGTTGAGAAATAGAAATGATAAAATTAGAAGTGATATGGAATAATCTAAGTCTTATCTGTTCTCATGTCCCATTACTACTTTGTGATAATCAGCAATATAAAGATGCTGTATTACTTCATTCCGACATGTTTCCTGTGTTCCTAGGCCGATATACACTAGGAACGAAACAAAAATAACCTATGTATTGGCTATTTTTGGGCCTAGGAATACACTTGGTTCTGGGCTGCTTAGGGGTCGCTATTGCTGGTAGCTATGTCTCTAAAATATATATATATATTTATATAAAAATAAAATGAAGAGTTTGTTTGTTTGTCTGTCATAAGTATTGTGTGATATTTACTTCATGCAAAGAGCTGCAATTTTAAAATTAGTAGCCCCTGTACACAATCATTTTAAATTTTAGCTAAGAATTTTTAAATTTATCCTAGATTCTCACTATACTCTACAACCAGGACAAAGAATCATAACTGACTTCATGCAAGTATAATACTCTTTGATCATGAAAATGTATGTTGACTTTTTTGTATTTTTTAAATTCTAGTAATAATAAACAATAAATCTGATACCTTAATCATTTAATTAAGAGTAAAACCTTATATTTTTCCTCCTTGACAGGCATGTATACAGGGTGGCTGCATTTATTTAGGGGACACAAAAAAGGACAAAATGTGTAGTTGCTTTCCCCCAGAAAAATGTAACTTTCAATTTAAAGGTATTTTGACCTTGAACCAAGAACATTTTTCTCCCGCAATATTTTTTTTTTTGTATGTGTGTGCTATGCTAAAAATATTTAAGGGGTTACGTTATGTTGTACAAAACATAAAAGGTTTTCGTGACTAGATTTAATTGGAAAACACTGATATAAGGTATACAAATTTTTTGATGGGACATAAGGATCAATGGAGAGAAGGCAAAAGATCAATAAAAAAGAAATCACAGCACGATGTGATAACGCCCAGTAAATGTTGTTTTCTTGCTATTGGGTGTAGTGCCATGCTGGGTTCATTAGATGTTAACATTCAACTAGGTGGTCTACTCATGGCCCATAATGTGTACATGTGGTAAGTCACAATTGATATAGGTATAATGTCTGAAAAATAATATCAATTCAAACAAAGTGATGTGTCACTTACTGTTTGCCTCCTAAACGATCTGGTACACACTGAGCAGTGAAAGGGACGCTCCCCTGTGTGAACGAGGTTGTGGATTTTGAGACTGGAGATATTTCCACACGATACCGAGCATTTGCTGCACCTGTACCTTTGAATTACAGTCCATTCACAATTACATTATCATAATTACCATCTTGACCCATAAAAACACATACAAATAAAAGTTTTAATTTTTATAATAATTTAGTTTTCTAATGTCTGTATACATAAGTCTATTCATAAATAATATAACAATTTTGAAATTAACATTTAATATCAAAACACACCCAAAATTTTCAAATTTAAATAAGTTTAAAAAGCATCTACCTTTTCACTTGTGAGTGAGACTTGAGATGAAATTTAAGTTGTTTAAGGTTGGAAAAACTTCTATTACAAACTTGGCACTTTCTTTCCACTTCATGCTGGGCTTTGTGTTTCAATAAAGCATTTTTGTTGATGTAAACTTTGTTGCAAATATTACACTCCAGCCTGTCAAATAGATCCTCACTGGGTGACGGATTTATGTGTCTATAAAATAATTAATCAGATTGAAAAAGAATCAAAATATTTCTAAATAAACTGCTAGTTCTTTAAATGATATGGTAAATGTAAAACAAAGGCATTCATATTTTTAAATATAATTCATTGTAGTATGTTTAACACAATAAACTAATGTAGATTTAAATAGCACACTTAACACTAATCAAACAATCATATATCTGATAAAATTACAATGCATTATGGCTATAATGATTTAATTATTCAGGTGCAAGAATGTATTTTAACTAGTTACAAAATTTCTGTTTCTCAAGTATGGATACTGTGGAACATTTAAATTAAAAATCATGTTAATAATGGAAAAGTTATGATAATTACTTCAAAGTTGAAGAACCTTCCTTAGGCAATAACCATGTTTTCTGTCATTGACAGTTTAATACAAACTTTCAACAATGTATGAGAAAAATTTAAAATTGATAATGCAGCCCAATTTCATTACAAGTTTTTAGGGATTAAGAGAAATTTTGGCCTCATACATAAGTGATTGAAATTCTCTCCTCCTAATTTTTTTTTTTATTAAATAAGTATTTATAAAGTCAAGATGAAGGTTAATTCCCACAAACTGCTTATATTCATCTTAAACAATAGACATAGAGAGATACATTGAACGTCAATATGTTGCCGAGGTAGATTTGCGAAATATTGTATTTTATTTAAAGCTAAAAATCTACCCAAATGTACTGTCAAATTCTTATTGGGCTAGCAAGCAACTATTAGCAAACCAAATTAAGGAGTAAAGAATTTAAAAATCACAATAAACTCTCACAAACCCAATGCTAGAGAGTAAAATTTCCAATTTAAGCTTACCCTCTTTTTGTGCTTGAATTTTGAGAATTTATTTCAGTGGCAGAGTGCAATCCACATACTTCTTTCTGCTGAGAAAGATGTTCCAATAACATTCCTGAGTTGGGAAAAACCTTTTCGCACACATCATAGTCCAAAATTTTAGATGAAGGTATTCTATGTATATATTTCAAGTGTCTGAAGAATAGAAAAAAGAAGAATAAGGCCTTATTATAATTAAAATCACTAAATATAGTACATTTTCATTAATCAAAATCTAAATGTATCTCTTTAAAGCCACTTTGAGTTAAGCAGGCAGTTGATTTTGTTTAAAATGGAAATATTTTTCTATGCATGAGTGACACTCTTAATTGGAGATGTGGGAACACCCACATCACCTAATGCCCAGTCAACAGAGAGGGAAAAAAAAAGGATATTTGCATACAAAAAAATCAAGGAGTTTTGATATTTGGAAGGGTCATGTAGCGCCAGGTCCTAATCAGTGTTCTGAATTTTCAACCTTGGCACATTGCCATTTTGAAAAAAATGCCATTTAAAACAAGATTTTTCAGAATATATCCTTTCCGGTTGGTCCTAAGATCAAGATAGCTATGATCAATATTGTGAATGAGACAATTTCCTACAACCTTTGTCTAAACCTTTTTTTTTTTTTTTTGTTGGTCGAAGAGTTTCCAGCCTCTAGTGTCTTGTGGTGGAAGACATTTCGCAAATTTTCGAAAATGCTTGTTTCCACCCAAATTTAAGATTATCGATTAATAGATGCATCTTGACTCTTATAACATAAATCAACTGCTAACTAACTCATTTCCTCACCACCTGAAAAATAGTTAATAGCCTGTTTTTTTAAATTGGTATTCACAGCTACACTCCATCTTATAAAAAATGCAATCTGCTCTGTTTTGATGGTCCAAGTTGACTGACATATTTCTTCGTTGCTTCTGTGACTATCTCTCGATTCTAAACCTTTGTCATTTCCATACAAGAGTAATGCCTCAACAATGATTTAAGTTTTTCCTTTTTCAGAGTTATTTACAAACTGTGGCAGTTTTACATCTTGCATAAAATGATGAGGATATTTTTGTGTGTTAAGAACTTGCGATTGTATGCCATCCAAGTTGCAACTGCAGGCCGAATGATTGGTATTCTTTCTTCACGTTTTTTGGATATTCTTTTCCCCCTCATTCCAGATGGCCAACACTATTTTATATACAATATTTCGAAAGCCAATATTTGGAAGTTTATTCACTGGTTCAAAAAGAAAAATATCATTGCTGTACTTCTGTAACAAGCATGCTTTGATTGTTCAAAATAGCTTGGCAATAATCCCCTTCAATTTTATTAATTAAATCATTGAGAGTGAATTAACCTTCAACCAAATTTATGCTTAGGTAAGAATAAATCCATCCCATCGCTTCATCCACGATGTTAACCAATCGCTACACCTTATTTTGTTCAGTTAATGGAAAAATTTACAATTTTTTCATGCATTCATTATGGTATTTCGCTTTTATAGTGACTAAATCTGAAACATGTGGAGTGAATTTTGTACAACTCCAAAAGGTTTTTTTTTTTTGGCTTTCTTACAAATTCTACCGCTATTTCTTCACTGTATAGGAAGCAATGGTTTTTGAAACCAAACGTTGGTGTATCTGATTGTATGTAAAGATGTGGCAAAGACCAAAAGTACGTCCCACCAAAATTAAATTTTTATTTTTATGATAACACTTTTGGAATGTACTGTGCATGATCCCTTTGTTAAAGTTTGTTTTGCACTTCAACTACTTCACCTTCAGGTTTCATCCAAAGTTTTTTCACATTTGAAACAGTCACTTTGAAAGTAGCCACTGTCATATGTTAGACATATTTAACAGTAAATTCCATTTGAACCAAAGTCAAGGGTAGCAAAGGCCAGATTTATAGTAATAAAGGAGTGGGTTTGTGACCCTTTGACCATTAGAAATGGGCCCCAACTATCTGAACCAAAATCCAACAATGTTTCTGAAATTTACAAAGTCCAGGGTGTCTACAGTAATAGAGTTTTGAAATTCCAAGATATTTCCAGTATAATTCCTTTTAAAAATTCAATATATATGATAAGCTCTCCAAATCAATTACTCCTTATTTCAAAAGTATGAAATGATAGTAAGTTATGGTTATGTCTGTCATATGTCTATCATAAATGAAAACATTTTTAATTAAGATATTCAACTGCATTGACAGTGAAAAATATCCTTACAATGAAACTATATAGTTGCTAACAACAAAGATTCTCTATCTTAGAAATAAGTGTCGTACTTTTTTTTTGTTTATGTAAAAATATACAGATACAGTTTGTGTATAGATACTAACATATACTAAGGATGGGAGTCTTGAATTATTAATGATAGTCAAGGATTCCAGACTCAAATATTTTTGAAATACTAAGTTAGAATTTTTTAGAGCTATTATAGGAGTTACTAGTAGTTAAGACCATTATTTATAACGATAGGAGAAAAAAACATGCACACACGCACACACACAAATGAATTTGTTTAATAAATATATAGTGTAGTAATAAAGAATTAATCTCCAGTGAAAAACCAACAACAAATATGATATTAAGAAAAAATTACTTGGGAATAAAGATAATTGCAGTTACCTAACATGATTAAAAATTAAGTTGATAAAACCTTAAAACAAAATCTTTTTTAGGGTGGAGACAATAGTTAACATTCAATCACAAAACTTTTTCAATTTTTCATTTTATATTGTAACACTTCTACTTTTTTCTTAGCTTTAAGCAAAAGAGTTCTTTTTACTTCCAATTTCCATGTTTCATCCAACAATATTTTTTTCTTATTTTTTGATTTAAGTCTACTTCAATCTTTTCTCTTTAAGAATTTCTTTCCTTATTCCTGATGCATCCCTAGCAGCACAAATAATTTTCTTTGAAATGTATATTAATCACAACTTGTGAATGTGTGGAATGCCAGGCCTCCACCGTGGTTTGGATCCCACATTAAACTGTAGGTCCTCCATTTCATCTTACAATCATCCTACAATTACACATTAGCGTGAGTGCATATAAACCGAATGAATAGTAAGACACGATGCTAAATAATAATAATAATTTCTTCTTTTAAATTGTCATATTTAGAAGTCAGTCAGCTCCGGTGACTAAATCATAGTTAATAACGTCTTGCTTTTATACAAAATCCAAGTAGTCTCGTTTTACAGCATTGGCTTGCATGTTAGAAAGTTGTTTCTTGTCTAGTAGGACTTCTAATGCAGAAGTTAACCTATATGTCTTATAAGTGCCCATACACGAACATTCCCGTCATGATGCTGAGAGTGTCATTCATGGCGTGTCATTTCAAGCATGCCAGAGATCTGTAAGACGACACAGTTTACTGATGTGATTTGTCCTAGGAGATCATAAAAATGTTTTAATGAAATAGATTTTCGCCTTTTGTATTATTCCAAATCAAAAGTTCCCAACCATTTAAAGCCAAAGAACAATATTATAATATTAAACTTAATGAATTCATGTGTTATAAGATCCTATCTTCTTATTTAACAAATCTGGATGGGCATTTTATTTTTTATGTGTTGACAAAACTCTGTGTCGCCAGCTTAAAATATTAGCTTTGTTAAGAGGTTTCCACCCCTCCTCTGCATGTTTTGTGAACAAACCACTCCCATATATCTTTTCTAGCAGTTGTTTTTCTCTCTCTCCTTTCTAAAAACTGATGAAATAATGGTGGAGTCTCATGAAATTGGAAGATTCTAGAAGCCTTCTTGTCTAATTATAAACAAGGATAAGGGCTTTTCCAACTTCACTTGGCCTGCAATCCCACTGGAGATAATGCCCATGGTGCGCACAAATCCCCATTTGAAACTTTAAAGCTGCCGCATATTAAAAACATATTATTTCAGACTGTGTTTCTGGATAATTGAGTGTCATAATATTTGAATAAATCAAACATAGTTTAGAGACCTGAGCTTGCATTATAAAGTAGACCTGATGTTCAAATTGTCTAAGACTATGGTTACAAATAATTATTATTAATCCCATGACAAACAACGAGCAGATATGAAAAGAGAACCCAAGAAAAGTAACTTAAGTCTTAATTTCCGGCAAGTAGGCGGGAGAAGAAAAAAGTTAACGCTTACATTTAGCTTTCAATGCGGAGGCACAAAAGATAACTTTACAATGTCTAAGAAAAGTGCTGCATTTGCTGTGATTTTGTTATTGGCAGATAATAAATATGATAAAGATAGCAGAAAGAGGCAGACTTTATGGTCAAAATGTTGGTTACAACAAAGACACAAATTTTCTTACATTAATCTTTTGTGTGAACTCAAACTAAACTTCAAGGATGACTATACAAATTATTTGTGTAATAGATCTAAGTGTTTTCAAAGGCTTTGTTGCTTGTTGGTCCTTCAATATACAAACAGAACACAGTGATGAGAAATGCTGATAGCCACACTCAGGTTTTTCGCTGCAGGAAAATCCTTGGAAGATCTGAAGTTTTTGACAGCTAAATCTTTGCAAGCAATCGGAAAGCTCATACCTGAGAGATGTGTCGAAATATTTAAGTGTTGAGAGAGGAGCATATGAAAATAATAAATACATGTAGCATAATAATATTATGGAATAATCCCTTGACGTTCTTGGACAACGGTGGTTAAGGGTCCTCAACCCCAAATCCCCCCTTTAACTCTTAAGAGTACAGCATAACTAGTAATTTTCCAACCCTTTGGTTTCTCTGTTAATGCTGTCTTTTTTCTTCCTAACGGAGTTGCCATTTTGTATCTTAAATTTGAACGTCGTTATTTCTATGAAATGATCATGGCATATTAATGAACATTCATTTATGCATCTGGTGAGATTAATTTAAACACCATAGATGTTTTTAAATCACTATTTTTTTCAAAATATGAAAATATGTATTGTGTAAAAGTTTCATGGGGTTCCAAATGTATCATGTCATAAGTATAGTTCCAATTGTGTGGAAAAACCACTAATTTTATGGTGGCTGTTATAATAGTTATGAACAACGTCTGCAAAGTATGAAAGGAATATCTTTTATACAATGTTACAAAAAAAATTAAAGCTTATTATATCTCCTGAAATATTTAAAGTAAAACATGAAAAAGTTGTCTTGTTGGAAACTTTTTTTCTTTTGATTTTGCATAGGTACATTATGTTTAAGAAATGATAAGAAAATCTCCATTTTTTTTTTTTTTTTTAACTATTGGCCAATAGCGCCTCCCATTTGTGTGGTAGCATTTTGAAGTTGAAGAGGGTGTAGTTCACTTTAAGCTCTGTCCGGCCTTGAAGAGCAAAGTAGTGTTATACAGTTGTAGCGTTGAAAACTGAAGCATTAGTTCATCCCATCCACATCAAAATTGATAATATTGGTTTCACAAAATACAAGGTTCAGCCACTTAAACATTCATTATACTCTTCTTCATTTGTAATTATAGTTTAATAAACATGGTTATAATGTTAAAAATTTGAGAATACCTTTTATATGTAACTCCAAATTTTATTACACTCTGCTTTTGAATTAAGAAACCAACTACCTTGAGTAGTGGGTGGCTGAGCAGTCTAAGGTTTTACACTCGCATTTACACTTTGCCACCGTTTATAATCAGGTCCAGGTTAGAATCCTGATCAAATTCACTGGGATAAGTTAAACACTTTAGCACAGTCGGTAGAGTGTGAGCCAACTGAGATAGAGGTCTGATATTGGGCTGGTCTGATATTTATTTTTGGTAAATTGTCAGCTAGGGGACTGGCTGTTGTGTTTTCTTAGTATTAAGGTAGTTTGTAGGTCATGTGTTGATACAATCAGCGCTTTCGAAAAGTACATCCACCTAATACAAAATAATTATCTGAGGTTGATTTTAACAAGTTATTTTTCCGAAGTTTCAGATCATATTATATTTTAATTTTTCTTTATATTTTTAGTTATAATACATTTTACTTTATATGGGATTATAATTTTATATATTATTATTATTGATTCATAGTGTTTAGGTTTAGTTTTTTAACTATTTATCATGGAAATGGTAACAAGAAAAGTGCATAGCATAGGTACATTGAGAAGAAAAGAACATAAAATAGTAATGAACGTTTTCAATTATTTTACCAAGACAATGAATGTCCCAAAAGCAGTTAGGGAAATATGTAGAGCCACGAACTGTTCCGAAAGAACTATTTACGCATTAAGAGAGGAACCAAAATGTGGTCCTTTGCAGACTCCTTTAAAAAGAAAACAAAAAAAAAAAAATTCAAGAACAAACACATACAACGGTATTGTACAAAGTGGTGTTTGTCGTCTTGTACATTCCTTGTTGTTCGACAACTTGCCCACTACTTTAAGTATTGTTTTAGTGAGGGTAAACGCAGGCGACACACTGCCAAATTTTTCACGAACTACCTTATACAGATTTTTGCAGAAATGGGTTTTAGGTACGAACGTAGGTGTAACTAGAGTGTTTTCATTGAAAGGGATGACATTATTAGGTGATGTCATAAGTATTTAAAGGATATTAAGAAGTTCAGAGCTGAAGGTAGACATATTATCTATACTGATGAATCATGGGTAAATGCATTTCCAAGGAGTGGAAAGATATTATCATTCAGAGTTCTCGACAAGCATTTCTTGAGAAGTTAAGCACAAGACTGAAGCCCCCACACTTTGCGATTGTTCAGGCTGGAAATGGCAATGGCTTTGTTAAAGGTGCTGAGCAAGAAAAACACAGCAGATGCCCATGACGAAATGGATGGTGACTTTGATGAAAAGTGGTTTTCAGAACAATTACTCCATAATACATCTTAAGGAGCTGTTATCGTAATCGATAATGCAGCCTATCACAGCAGAAGGTGTGAAGCAATCATGACCACATCATGGCATAAAGCTCAAATAGCCGAGTGGTTTATCCATAAGAATATTGATGTTGATGACGAAATGTTGAAACAGGAAATGCTGTATTAGGTTTCGCAACACAAACACGAATTTGAAAAATACAAAGTGGATGAGATGGTGAAGGTGGTGGATCGACAAGTCATTCATTTGCCTCCATATCATTGTGAACTTAACCCTATAGAGATGGTGTGGGATCAGGTAAAAACATTTATTAAAATGAACAATGCTAATTTTAAGGTTAAAGATATGATGTCCTTAATATCTGCTGCGTATGAAAAGGTTTCTGTAGATAACTGGTTCAACTATGTAAATCACGTCAAAAAAATTGAAAATGACATGTGGAAAGCAGATGAGCTGCAAGATGACGAGAAGCAGTTTTTAATAACATTAACATCATCATCTTCATTGTCCCGTGTCAACTCCTCCACCCATAAGTCCATCTACTCACTCTCAAAACTTTGAGCCAACTGGGCCATCCACTAAACACTACTTCACGACCTAAGTCAATTTTTTTTGCTCCCACTAGCAGCTTTCATTTTGTCAATATGTTTCTTTACATTGTCATGAGATTGGATTGACGATACTCCCGTATTACTTATAAGTTAATTTTACACAAAGAACAATGGTCTTTAGTTTAATCACAATCCACTCTTTGGGACCATAGCCAATCTGTAAACACTGTACTGTCCAATCAAACATCCTTAAAAGAAGTATTATCTCTTGAGTTTACTCATTTCTTCTTATACACAAAGGTAACAAAATAAACAATAGCGCTCTACTGAGTACTCACATCAGAAGTGAGAGAAAGGTATGAAGTGAATAACACATCAAACAGGGTACTGTGCCAATAGAATGCTAGTTTAGTCAAAACAGTTATTTATTTCTTCCTCTAGCATATAGAGGGGGGTTAGGGTAGAGACTAAGAAGAGACAAGGGAAACAAGCATCCCCACGGCAAGATCATATACCAGGTCAACTAGCTATGTAGCAAACCAGAGACTAGAGGGAGTATTTAAGGGGTGGTCCAACTAAAACTATCAGTAGTGTTCAAATTATAAATATCAGGGATTTCAAAACTTTGATGCAAACTGCCATAGCCAACACTTCCCTCAATGAAAAGAGGCTTGGTAGTTTTACAGTATTTGATTCAAAATTCAAGTATATAGACCCTATCAGGGCTAATGCATGAAATATATTTGGCGGGGAAGGGGGGGGGGGGTTTGGGGG